>PVKE010006037.1:42366-56247 GCA_004027555.1 Craseonycteris thonglongyai
GTCTTCAGTGCATAGTTATTTCTATTTTACTTTTTGACAGATAGAGAGAGAGACAGAGACAGTTAGAGAACCAAACTGTGGGAACTCCCCAGTTCAGCACGTGGGTCCTGCCTGGGCCGGAGCCGGGATTCGATCCTCGGTCCTCATGGCCTCAAAGCGAGCGCTCAACCCGCTGAGCCGTCCCGGCTTTCCCCTAAACAGGTTTTACAGCAAGATTGGTCAGAGGTTATAGTAAACAGATGGACGTTGTGAATCTATGAGAGGATATATTGGACCACTGTTCTCAACATTCCCCCCTCTGCCATCTTGTTAATATCTTTCAGAAAGTTGTTCAATACAGTTTGGAAAATACTTAGACAGATCAATAGCTATGATTAGAATTTATTGTCTTCTATCAGCCCAGTGGTCTAATTGAGCTATTTATTTATTATTTAAATTGTTTTTTCCTTTATTGAATGTTAAGAGAGAAGAGAAACCCTTTTAAATGAGGGAGGAATTTAAAGGGTAGGCTCAATTCCCACCAAAAAGCACACATCCTTCCTCAGCAATACATCTGTTTATCTTTAATAAACCTATTCTTAAGTCGATTAATTAAATTCATAAGCTTGATATACCATATAGCTTTGCTACTTTAGTGAAAAGTACAGTGCATCAGCTTTTTAAGGCAAACTGTTGAGTTAACAGAGGAATATTTGATCAACTTGCTAATAACTTTTTTATTTCCCCTCTGCAGGATTCACAAGACAGCGATGATGAAAGTAAGTTGTTTGTGAAAAGTACATTTTACATAGTGATATTTCATATCAAAGACCAAACTCTCAAGATAGAGAAATTAATGTCTTTACAATTCTTAGGAGAAAAAAATGGTTATTTCTTTATGGCCTCTAAGAGCCAAAGCAGAAATTTGCTTCAAATTCAAAAAAAGACAACCAATTAATTTGCTAGGAAACTAGCTCTGTTGCTGGCTGAGTTTCCTATAAGACTTTGAAGTTGGTAGATTATAACCCTTGTTATTCATACTAATCTTTTAAAAATTCTTTCAGAAATGCCAGATCTGGAATAAGGAATGTTGTCGTCACCAGATTTTGAGAAAGAAAAATAACTTCTCTGCAAGATTTCAGAATTGAGAGAATTCCTGAGTTTATAGCTCTAAAGGCAGATGCTGTATTTGCCTCCTTTAACCCATTTTTCAACCTGTTTGTTTTTTTAAAGGCTTCACTAAGGGTTGATATGTACCATTGTATGGGGCAGTTTTAAATCAGCTAAGGCAGTAATAACCTTATGCATGAAAATTTCCCAGACTTCATGACACTATTGAGGTCCTAGGCAATTGATACAGCAGTTGTGATAAATAAAAACATTTCACCTAAGTCTCCTTTACTTCATAACATAGATACTGACATAATAGGAAGCTCTTGGCTTACAGAAGGATAACGTAAGTTTTAGATTTTAGAACATGGACTCAAACTTGCTGAAACAAATTGGTTGATACCATAAACTGGTGTAAACTTGTTCCTCTGGTATATTCTTCAGGATTGTTCCACTAAAGTTTTATTTTTCAAAAAATTTACTTCACATTATTGTACATAAGTGATCACTTGTCAGTGTTCCAGATGTATCTTAGCTAAAATTAGTGAGTGCCCTAACTTAGGTGGTTTTTGAAGCCTGTACATTTGGTATTGTTTGACCCTTAAACTTTTACATCTCTTAGCATGGAGGACGAAGAAAGGCTGTACATTGTTGTTTGAGAGTCTGTACATTTAGACCAAATTTGTATTTGCACTGTCAGTATGGCAAATGAGTGAAAAAAAATGTTAATACACTATGGAATTTCTTATTTTTTGATTAAGTTTATACCAGGCTGAAAACCTCAATTTATGTTCATGACAGTGGGAATTTTTTTTTAATGTCTACATTCTTTCTAATAAACTGTTGGAAGACTTCTTGGCTGTCCTTTTAAGTGTCTGGTTTACTGTAATTTCATGTACCATTTACTGGAATGGAGTTATTTTTACCTGAGGAAGAATTTGGGACTATTTCTCTGTTTGAAAAAAGAGGGTTGCTATAATGTCACAGGAAACCTTTTAAAAGTGGATCTGTAATAGAATATTGTAGATGCACTTTGCAGCAGTTGTGATTTGATTGAAATAAAACTAAATGTCCTCTAAATCTTTCAGCTTCTGCATTTTGGCAATGTCTTATTCCCTCCAGCTTCTGTGTATTTGCCATAGTAAGAACTGCTTCATATTTTATCAGTTTATTTATTTATTATTGTTTTTGACAGAGAGAGAGAGTGATACCGAGACAGAGAGAAACGAACCGGGGGCACTCCCCAGTTCAGCACACGGGTCTGCAAGGGCCGGGGCTGGGATTCGATCCTCGGTCCCCGGCGCTGCAAAGCAAGCGCTTAACCCACTGAGCCATCTCAGCTTCCCCTTTTATCAGTTTTTAATGTCAGACATTAAGGGCCTGTGTTACAGGCTGTGTTAAATATTGGGGATACAACAATTAATCCTTCAGGCAATTACTGTGCACAAGGAGCTCACAGGCCAGGTGGGGGGACAAACATTGGACCAAATTTGGTAGATAGAAAGTGCAGTAATAGATAAATTTGGTTATTATGGGGATTTAGAAGGGAAACGTTTTAAGATTTACCTTATTTTATACAGAGAGAGAAAAGGGGGAGGGCCCAGAGCAGTATCCATAGTTGCATGTCATCAGCTTTCTACATGGTTTCATTCTATGCTGTGCAGGGCTGGAACTGGGCAGGGGGCCTCCCGCATGGGAGGTACCGCCCTTGAGCCAGGGGCTAAATTGGGGGCAGGGGAGGGGGTGAGAACTGAACTGGGGGCCTCCCGCATGGGAAGCACACCTTAGTTCAGCATATGGGTCCACATGGGGTGGGGCTAGGATTCTATCCTCGGTCCCCAGGGCTGCAAAGCAAGTTCTCAACCTGCTGAGCCATCCCAGTTTCCCCTGAAAAACAACCTTATTTTCTTTCCCTATTAAATATATGACTGTTCAGGATGATATTCAAAACCATACTCTTGAAATGCTAAAAACTGGAACATCTTTCTATTTTTCCAGGGGCCTTGGGCATAAAACACTTGACATTCAGCTCTGTTATGTTCCAGAAGTAATTTGGGTTCTGGTCCTGTTAGGGGAACGCAGTTTCCTCAAAGCCCTAGATTTTTCCATGTTGGGAGGTATGTTTGTATATTTGTGCTTTTAAAAAACTACTTTAAACTTGGTCTCCTTTTAAGAGTATGCCAAAGGTATTGGTATGCCTGATAAACACTAGTTTTTAGCTTAATGGGAGAACTTTAAAAACTCAAAAACCCTTTTATTTAGTTTCATTCTCTTGAAAAACATTTTGGGGTTGGGAATCAAACCATTTTGAGGGGCTTTGCGAGAGAATCAAAGGGCTGGGATGACAATGAGATCGAACATCTTTCCCCCAAGTTGGGATCACTGCAACTTTATATTGGTTGAAAATTGAAAAACTTATATGTCAGTTCTGAAAGTTAAAAGTTTCATTAGGGATTCATTAGCTTATTGCCAGCCATTAGCTTAGCATTAGGAAAGTATGGCTTGAGTTTGAGCACTTACCTTGCAACCGAGGTTTGGGGATCGAATCCTGGCCCCAGCCTTGTAAACCCATATACTGTGGCACAATTGGTAACCCCCAAGATGGCTCAGTGACAAAGGTTCTCACCTTCCACACGGGAGGCCCCCAGTTCAGTTACCTCCATGTGCGGACCCACATCCACCTGTGTTGAATGAAAATATATCAACTAATGTGTAACTACGGAGACTGCTCTGGGCCCTCCCCACTTCTCTTTTCTCTCAAAATAAATCTTTGGGGGAAAAAAAGTGTAGCTTGATAGGTTTCTGATTCCATCTGTCTTTTTAAGATTCTTACAATTTTAGGGGGTGCCAGGATGGCTCAGTGGGTTGAGCACTCTCCTTGCAGCCCTGGAGTCCAAGGATTGAGTCCCTGCCCGTGGGAGGCCCCCGGTTTAGCCCCCAGCTCACAGGGGTATGCTTCCCATGCTGGACGCCCCCCCAGCCTGGTTCCAGCCCTGTGTGGCCTCTACCCACCTGTGTGAAATGAAACTAAGGTGAAAACTGATGACCTATACAACTATGAAGACTGCTCTGGGCCCTCCCCTTTCTGTCTGTCAAAAATTAACTTAAGGAAAGCCGGGATGGCTCAGCGGGTTAAGCGCTCGCTTTGAAGCCCCGAGGACCGAGGATTGAATCCCGGCTCCGGCCCAGACGGACCCACATGCTGAACTGGGGTGTGCTTCCCGAACGCGGTGAGGCCCCCAGTTCAGTTCAAAAAAATAAAAATAAAAAGACTTCATTAAAAAAAAAATTAAGATTCTTATTTTAAAAATCTATTCTGTGTTCAAACACTTGAATGGGACTTTATTAATCCTTATTTAGTCAGGTGTAAGGTCTTGTGCATGGTGTCTATAAGGTCTTGAATCTTTTATGCCAAAATACAAATCAACAGGCCAAAACAACTTTGTCCTTGTATCTCAAATCTGAACTAATTACTGCTTTAAAAAGAGATACTGAAGAGAGGATCACTTGGGTGCGTTTTTATATTTGAATCTATTCTCTTTGTCCATTTTGATAATGTGATAAAGGTGCTCTAACCAACTTTCTAAACTAAGTTACCTCCAAGGATGGGGGAAAGGCCATTGATTAGTTGTTACAGTAGCATGAAGGTTTTATTTACCAATTTAGTTTTGGGACAGTTTTAATTTCTGTTTAGCAAGAATTCTTTTGGTAAGAAATGAGTGATAATGAATTTAACTTGCATGCTAACATTAAACAAAGCTGTTACCGATGATTCACCCAGCATTATACCAAGCATGAGCCATACAGGTTAGGAAGAAGGGAGGCAGGTACCTGTCTACTCTAACCCCCAGATTATTTTATCTTTGTATATGCTTTTTAGGCCTGTGGACTTAAACCACATGTGATTAGTTGTTGGATGTCTGTACCTACGAAGAGTGAAGGATGTATATCAATACTAAATCTCCAACCCTTAGCACAGTAACAGACATTTGAAAATTCAGTAAATGCTGAATAGAAACATTTCAGAGGGGAAGCCGGGATGGCTCAGTGGGTTAAGCGCTCACTTTGCGGCGCTGGGGACCAGGGATCAAGTCCCGGCCCCGGCCCGTGCGGAACCATGTGCTGAGCTGGGAGCTCCCCCAGCTTAGTTCTCTCTCTGTCTCTGTCTCTGTATCTCTCTCTCTCTCCCTGTCAAAAATAAATAAATAAATAAAAATATGTTAAAAAAAGAAAATGATTCCGATTATTTAGAAGGAAAAAAAGAAGAAACATTTCAGAAATACCATAGCATGGGTAATGTTTTGTGAGTGGGTCTGGAGACAAGGAAACAAGGTAATGTACTAATTCAGATGGCAAAGGTTAAAGGGATAAATTTAGGTACCGTATTTTCCGGCGTATAAGACGACTGGGCATATAAGACAACCCCCTAATTTTACAGTTAAAACATAGGTTTAGGCCTATGTTCGCTGTAGTCTTATAGCGAATATAGGCCTAAACCTATGTTTTAACTGTAAAATTAGGGGGTCGTCTTATACGCCGGAAAATACGGTACTGGCAGTGGGATTGGAGAGAGATTCCAGAGATAATATAGATACTTTGGTAGTAACTCAAAGTACTTCCTGTCTTGCTTTGCTCTTAACACTTAGTCTTTTCTAAAGTGAAAACCAAACCATGTCCCTTGCATATTAGTTAGATTGTCAGCCTAGGTACCATATTTTCCGGCGTATAAGACGACCGGGCATATAAGACGACCCCCTAATTTTATAGTTAAAACACTGGTTTAGGCCTATATTCGCTGTATAAGACTACAGCCTCAGAAGTGGGGGGTCGTCTTATATGCCTGGTCGTCTTATACGCCGGAAAATACAGTAATTTCATTATTTATGTGAAGAACCAATTCTAGAACTCCAACCTAAATTTATTGGCCTCAAATCCAGTGGCCTTCACTTCCATACTCCACTAAGTAACCCAATCCTTTGGCTATATCTCATGATTCTACGTTCATGGGTGAGAAATGGAAAGCTTCACCCACTACAACTAACAGCTTCCATGGAGAGTATACCTGTCCCTCAACCATTGTTTTCTAAGAACAATTAGCCTCTTAGCTCTAGTTACTTCCCTATTGCTAGCCCTGTGGCATATCTTGAACCCAGTGGTTCTCAAACTATCAAAGTCAGACTCTGTTATAATAAGATTCCTAGGTCCCAACCCTGAGAGGCTTTGGTAGGTGCATGCAGGGCTCAAGAATTTGCAATTTAACTGATACTTGAGGTCAATGATTTCTAAAGTGTTCCTGAACCAGCAGCATCAGTCCCACCTATGAACTTCCTAGAAGTATAAATTCTGAGCTCCTAAACGGACCTACTCATTTGGAAACTTGAGAGGGTGGGATCCAGTCATCTGTTTTACGCCCTGTAGGTGATTCTGATGTGTGGCAAAGTTTGACAACCACTGATTTAGATATAAAATGCAGATTCTGAATCAGTTCATCCTGCTAAGCTACCAGTCCTGTCCATTGTGCCTTTTTGTGATGAAGGAAAGCTATTCATTGACAGGTACAGTAGCTGCCAGCCACATAGAGCTATTGAGGACCTGAAATGTGGGTAGTGCAATTGAGAAACTGAATTTTAATTTTACTAAATTTAAGTCAATATGGCTAGTGATTACCATAGAGCATCAGTTCCCAAGTGGTGGCATGCGTACCCCTGGGAGTACACGCTGGGTCATTCCAGGGTACATGAAAAATAATCAGTAATAGAAAAAAACAGTAAAAGAAAATGTAAAACATTAGTTATGGAACAATAAATGTTAAATTTGAACTACCATTAATGGAATCACTTCAGAATTAGGTCACATTAGTGAATGATTGGTGAGGGCGTGACCATAAGCCCTTCCTCCAAACTGGTTTCCCACAAGTCATGCACAGTGGGCAGAGTAATCCACTTGTAACGTTTCTAGAACTTCCTCACATACATAGCCCGATTGTTTGATCAGTTATAAGTGTAAAAGTAAATGTGTTCTCTTTAATCCTGATTCTTTTATTTAACGTTAAACATTGTTTCAGTTATTGTTAGTGATTTCTAAGCATGTCAGCTTTGGATCAATGGTTGAAAACAGGAATAGTTAAAAAAAAAAAATGTAGGGAAGCCAGGATGGCTCAGTGGTTTGAGAGCTCGTTTTGCAGCCCTGGGGTCCAAGGATCGCATCCAGGCCCCAGCCTGTGCATACTATATGCTGAACTGGGGTGTGTGTCCCCCCCCACCCCACCCCCAGTTTGGTTCTCGCCAGGGTGAACCTCCCATGTGGGAGGTCCCCGGCCTGGTTCCTGTCCTGTGCAGCCCCGCGCCCACCTGTGGAATTAAACTATATAAAAAACCTGATGACATACAACTATGGCGACTGCTCTTGGCCCTCCATCCCCATTCTGTGTCTCTGTCTCTCTGTCAAAAACAGTAAAAATCTTTTAAAAAAACCAAAACAATGTAGATTGTAACCTGTCACTAACATGTGTCCAACTTCTCAACATGTGCCCACCTCTACAAGAACACTCACGGTGGGAGATAGTAAAAAGGTGTGTGACTCAGATACTACACAGAAGAAAAGGAAATACTTTGAGGAGTATATTAAATATGTCTTTTCATTTGGAAGGGATCATGACTGTCCTAAGCCTAAACACCCTATGTATAAAAACAAGGAAAATACATTATATTTGGTGCTTAGAAAAGCGTCCAACTGTTACTTCATACATGATGTCAGGAAAAAAAGACAATGAGAATGCAGTTGAGGCTTCATACCATATTGCTTATCGCATAGCTAAATTAAAAAAAGAAAAACAATAGGGGAAGCCAGGATGGTTCAGTGGGTTAAGTGCTCACTTTGCAGCCCCAGGGACCGTGAATCGAATCCCGGCCCTGGCCCGTGCGGACCCATATGCTGAACTGGGGAGTTCCCCCAGTTCGGTTCTCACTGGAGTGAGACCCCAGCCCAGTTCCTGCCCTGTGCAGCCCTATGCCCACCTGTGGAATGAAATTATGTGGGAAAAACAAATGATGTGCAACGATGGAGACTGTTCTGGGCCCTCCCCCTTCTCTGTCTCTGTCTCTATAGCTATCAAAAACAATAAAAATAAATCTCAAAAAACCCACAATAGCTGAAGATTTAATTTCTTGTATTAAGGATGCCATTTTTTTGTATGGGGAAGAACATGTCTGCAAAATCAATATTATTTTTCAAGCAACACAATGTCTCAACAAATTCAGGAAATGTCTGACAATGTTGAAGCTGTAGTAGTAGATAGAAAAAGTAAATTATTTTCCATTCATGTCAGTGAAAGTGTAGATGTTGCTGATTTATCTGTTTTGATCGTCATCATGAGGTACTTGCTAGGAAATGAAATTGAGGAAAACCTGTTGCTTTGTTACCCATTGACAGAGGTACCATAGACGAAGACATTTTTAATGCAATCATTGAAAAGGACATTAGTTGTGTATGCATTGATGGAGGCAAGCCTATGTCAGGTTGTTTTATAGGCCTATGCGGCTGAATTAAAGAAGCCGCTCCCCATGTACCATGGAGTTACTGCTGCATTCATACAATCTAGCATCCAAGCCTCTTCCTAGTGAACTGAAAGATGTTCTTGATGAGTCTGTAAGATGTTCTTGATGAGTCTGTAAAAGTTGTAAATTTTATTTTATTTTTAAAGATTTATTGTTTTTAAAACTCATAGAGGGGGAAGCCGTAATGGCTCAGTAGGTTAAGCGCTCACTTTGTAGCGCCGGGGACCAAGGATCGAATCCTGGCCCCGGACCGTGCAGAACCATATGCTGAACTGGGGAGTGCCCCCAGTTCAGTTCTCTCTCTGTCTCTGTATCTCTCTCTCTCTCTCTCTCTCTCTCTCTCTCTCTCTCTCAAAAACAATTTAAAAAAAACCCCCAAAAAACCTCATAGACATAGTCAATAGTTTAGTGGTTACCTGAGGGTAAGGGGGGAGGGAGGTGGGAAGGAGAAGGGGGAATAGAGAGGGGACATCAAATGTATGGTGATGGTAAGAAAGCTGATTCTGGGTGGTGAGCACATAATGTGATGTATAGACAGTGTAATGTAGAATTGTACACTTGGAAACTATGTGATAATTAACAACCAATGTCACCCCAATAAACAACAACAAAAAAAAAGATTTATTGTTTTTGACAGCGAAAGAGAGACAGAGGGAGAGGACCCAAAACAGTCTCCATAATTGCATGTCATTAGTTTTTGACATAGTTTCATTCCACACAGGTGGGGGCAGGGCCGTGCAGGGTGAGAACCAGGCTAGGCGCCTCCTGCATTGAAGGCATGCCCCTGTGAGTTGGGGGTGGAACCTGGGGCCTCCTGCATGGGAAGCTCACCCCAGAGGGAAACAAACCAACATGGGAAGCACACCCCAGTTCAGCATATGGGTCCACAGAGGCCAGGGCTGGGACCAGGACCTCATCCTCAGACCCAAGGGCTGCAAAGCAAATGTTCAACCCACTGAGCCGTCCTGGCATCCCCTATAAATTTTATGAAGTCAAAACCATGGAACTCCAGATTGTTTAAAGCGCTGTGTGAAGAAGTGAACAGCATTCACAGTACATTACTTCTGTGTACGGTGGTAAGGTGGGCTTTCTTGTGGCAAAGTACTTACATGGATGTTTGAACTTAAACATGAAGTCCAGTGATATTTTTTTTTTTTAAAGATTTATTTTATTTGTTTTTGACAGAGAGAGAGAGAGGGGGAGAGAGAGAGAGATACAGAGACAGAGAGAAGGGGGAGGGCCCAGAACAGTCTCCACAGTTGCACATCATTGGTTTTTCCACATAGTTTCATTCCACAGGTGGGTGCAGGGCTGCACAGGGCAGGAACAGGGCCGGGGTCTCACCCCGGTGAGAACTGAACTGTGGGCACACCCCAGTTCAGCATATGGGTCCACACGGGCCGGGGCCGGGATTCGATCCTCGGTCCCCGGGGCTACAAAGTGAGCACTTAACCCACTGAGCCATCCCGGCTTTCCCCAGTGATATTTTTAAGATCATCATTTCCCTTTTACTCCAAAGTTTCAGGACAGTGATTGGCTTCAAAGTTTTGCATATTTATCAGATATTTTTCTAGAAATGAAGTCAACTTGGGACTTCAAAACAGCTCAATCACTATATTCAAAGTAATCAACAAAATAGAGTCAAGAATTAGAAACTGGACTTTTGGAAAGCATGTATTGAAAGAGGTCATCCTGAAGTTTTTGAAACTGCATAGCTTCTTATCTGAGAATGACTTGCACCTACCCCAAAATGTGAAAGAATATAAGTCACTTGAAAGGTCTTAAAGTGTCCTTTTATACACACTTCCTTCAATGTGGAAAAGAAAACAACTGGGTTGCAGATATCTTCAATGAAGAATTCTTCAACAAAGCTAAATGATCAATCAATGAAAAAGAGCAATTAATCAAACTTTCAACTGATTCTTCTTTAAATTCTGATTTTAAAAGCCAGCATCTTATTACCTTCTGGGTAGATGTCAGTGAGGAATACAAACAGCTCAGTGAGAAGACACTAAAATAGCTCTTGCCGTTTACTAATGCTGGTCTAGTCGAGAGAGCTTTTTCTTAACAACTTCATAAAAAGTAAGTATTGCAACAAGCTTCATGCAAGTCTGGATTTATGACTATCTCTTGCATCTTTTGAGCCTGATTTCAAGAAACTTAAGTGCATCAAAGCAAGCTCCATGATCTCACAAAGTTTCAATCAGGTAGTCATCTGCATAATAATTATTACAGACTTTTCAGATAACACAAATATTAATAAATTAAAAGTCTGTTAAATACTTGATCACATCATTAATATTTAACTTATGAATATTATAAAATTAAATCTGGGGTTTGTACTTTTAGTGTAGTAATTTTTTTCTTAACTTACTACCTTATTTCCACTATTTTACAATAAGATAGGCACTGAACAAAAGTGTCAGTATTGGGGAAGCCGGGATGGCTCAGTGGGTTAAGCGCTCACTTTGCAGCCCCAGGGACCGAGGATCGAATCCCGGCCCTGGCCTGTTTGTACCCATATGCTGAACTGGGGAGTGCCCCCAGTTCGGTTCTCGCCAGGGTGAAGACCCCTGCCCAGTTCCTGCCCTATGCAGCCTCGCTCCCACCTGTGGAATGAAACTATGTGGAAAACCAATGATGTACAACTATGGAGACTGTTCGGGGCCCTCCCCCTTCTCTCTGCCTCTGTATCTCTCTCTCTGTCAAAAACAATAAAAATAAATCTTTAAAAAAAAAAAAAAGTGTCAGTATTTAAAAACAGCTGTTTTAAAAACAAGGGGTACAATTTATAGAATTGGGTATAAAGGGAGTACACAAGTGGAAAAAGTTTGGGAACCACTATTACCAACTACACAATGCCTAATACATAAATGTCAATGGAATAAACACCCCATTAAAAAGAAACACATATCAGAATAGGGGGAAATAAGTACAGATTGCCTATGATGTACATCCTTAAACAGAAGAACAAAGAAGAACATTTACAAGTAAAAGGAGAGAAAAGGTATCACTTAGAAAACCAAATACTAACCAAACAAAATCAGAAAGGTGGTACAGCTATAACATCAAAGTTGCCACTCCAGCAAGCGGCACTGCTTGAGGTAAAAAGGAGTATTTTATAATGACAACAGGGTGAAACCACCTAGTAGATCTAAAAATTCAACTGTATATGCACCTTATCACAGTTCTTCAAACTGTTATCAACATAGCAGTAACTAAAAAGGGAAATAGACAAATCCAATTTCAAAATGATAGACCATAATATATGTCACTAGCTTATATAAAAACTCAACAAAGAAAATTAGTAAAGATATAAAACATCCAAAAACCACAATTAACAAAAATGTCCTGGGGAAGCTGGGATGGCTCAGAGGGTTAAACGCTTGCTTTGTAGTCCCAGGGACCAAGGATCAAATCCTGGCCCCAGACCGTGCGGACCCATATGCTAAACTGGGGTGTGCTTCCCATGAGAAAGGCCCCCAGCTCAGTTCTTGCCTCCCTGGTTCAGCCCATGGCTTGAGGGGGTGTGCCTCCCATGCAGGAGTCCCCCAACCCAGTTCCTACCCTGCGTGGCCCCCACTCACCTGTGTGAAACGAAACTATATCAAAAACATGATGACAGGGAAGCTGGGATGGCTTGGTGGGTTGAGCGCTTGCTTTGCAACCCCGGGGACCAAGGATCAAATCCTGGCCCCAGCCCGTGTGGACCCATCTGCTGAACTGGGGTGTGCTTCCCATCCAGGAGGCCCCCAGTTCGGTTAAAAAAAAAAGAAAGAAAGAAAACTGATGATGTACAACTATGGAGACTGCTCTGGGCCCTTCCCTTCTCTCTCTCTCTCTGTCTCTGTTTCTCTCTGTCAAAAAAACAATAAAATAAATCTTTAAAAAAAACGTCCTAAATGGCACATTTGGAACACTGTACCCAACAATCATATAGTACATAATCTTCAAGTATATAGGTTTACAAGATGAGCAAGATTGATTATGTGTGATTCATGAAGCATGTCTTAAACTTGAAGCACTATAAATTATTCAAGTACGTTCTCTGACCACTAAAGAGTTAAACTGGAATTCAGTAGCAAAAAAATAAAAAAAAAAAAGACTTGAATATGCTCAAGTGTTTAGACATTAAGTCATGTGTATCAAAATAATATATGGTTCAAAAACATGGAATGGAAATTAGAAAACACTTAAAACTGAATGATATTGAAAACAACATATATCCATCTCAAGAAGTTAGAAAAACAACAGCAAATGAAAACCAAAGACATTAAAAGGAATAAAAACAAAATTTAATGTAATAAAAATAAATGCACTTACCTGGCACCCAAGTGTTGGTGTGTAACACAACATTCTCAAATAAAATAAACCAGAATTCTTTGGAGAAATAGTGGTTCCAGGGCTGGTGTAGGATATATATAAGATGCAAAAGGAGCATGTTGTGGTGCCAAAAAGGAAAAAAACAAAACAAACAAAACAATGGGATTATGACATGGGAACACAGAATTCAACTGAAAGAAATTCAATGTCCAAAGCTGACATCAAAATCATATCAGTAAAAAGCACATAGTATTGAATTATAACCTAAAATATGAAAAAGATATTTACAAGTCCATACTGATATAAATAAGTGACAAAACAATTAAATATAAGAATAGAGAAATATCTTTTTTGTAAGAATCCCAAGGGATATATGTAAATACACCTTCCTCGAAGAGGTGGGGCTTAAGTTTCTCCCCATAAGTATGGGAAGAATAACTTCTCATGGAAAAAATATGATCAAGACCAAGTCAAGTGAGCAAGGTATACATCACAAGTAAAAAAGTCATATTAATAGCATCTACCCTTGATATAATGTGATGAGAATGGAATTTACCTCAGTATTCTTCAAGAAAATTGAGGTCAGGTCCAGTAAATATTCATAATTCTTGAATGATTTTTTAAAAGATTTATTTCGGGAAAACCAGGATGGCTTGGTGGGTTGAGCACTCACTTTGCAGCCCCGGGGACTGAGGATCGAATCCCGGCCCTGGCCTGTGTGGACCCATATGCTGAACTGGGGAGTGCTCCCAGTTCGGTTCTCGCCAGGGTGAAGACCCCTGCCCAGTTCCTGCCCTGTGCAGCCCCGTGCCCACCTGTGGAATGAAACTATGTGGAAAAACCCATGATGTGCAACTATGGAGACTGTTCTGGGCCCTCCCCCTTCTCTCTGTCTCTGTATCTCTCTCTCTGT
>PVKE010006038.1:0-38521 GCA_004027555.1 Craseonycteris thonglongyai
TGGGGGGGGGGGGGAGTTCTTTGAGAAAATACTATTCACCTTGTAGCACTAATCCTAATCTTAAAGATAAGAGCAGCCTCCTGTAAGACTCTGGGCCAATACCTTGCCTTATCCCTCAATTTCAGGAAGCTCAAAGGCATCAGGCAAAGATTAGGTGGTTCCCATTGTCAAAAAATTTCACTCTTACTGGAGGTGGGTACCCCTTTCCTATTCTCAGGGGTCTGGAGGGCTGTGGGTACCCGAGTGCCCAGAGAACTCACATGGAGGTAGCATTTGAGCAGGGTGGTGTCAATGATTTGCAACAGCTTCTTCTTGGATTTGATGGTGGGAGTGCCCTCCATGAGCGGGGAGGTGCTAGACTGGTGATCAGAGTCATTCAGCTTCTTTACCAATTGGCTTCGTTTCTGCAAAGGTCAAAAATGTGGGATGGAGGCCAGGACTAAATCTTTCTTTATCACCTGATCTACCAGGTTATTCCAAATACCTCTAAATCAGCTCACACCTATCCACACCCTGATCTCACATTAGCATACACATTTTTTTTGAAGTGTTAATATTTAATGGTTCATTAAAATTAAGTATATTTATGATATATTGCTCAACTGTGCATTCATAATAATTGTTACAATTCAACTCAGATGACATTAGATATAAAAAATAAAATCATTTGTTTGCAGGAAATTTTTAAAAATTAAAATGACATTTTTGTTACAGAGAAATGACAGTGCTCAATGAAAGATTTTCAAGAATAAAAGGTATAAAATATAAGGATAAAATTCTATGGAGAAAGTAGAATGTAAATAAAAATTCAAGGACTAAAAGGATCAATACTAAATTCCTTTTTTTCAGAAAAAGCTTTTTTTTAAATAACTGAAATCCATGGATCATACATAGTCCTAAGATTTTCCATGGGGATTCCGGGATGGCTCAGCGCGTTAAGCATTCACTTTGAAGCCCTGGGGACCGAGGATTGAATCCCGGCCCCGGCCCATGTGGACCCATATGCTGAACTGGGGAGTGCCCCCAGTTCAGTTCTCTCTCTGTCTCTGTATCTATCTCTCTCTCTCTCTCTCTCTCTCTCTCTGTCAAAAACAATAAATAAATTTTAAAAAATCTCTTTAAAAAAAAAGATTTTCCTTGACACACACAGATCTTCCTCATTTAATCCTTAACAGAATCCCTGCAATAATATACAATTTTTATCAAATCAAAATAGATGACTGCCAAATTGCCACAGATACAGTTACAATAATTTACTACACACCAGGCAATGCCCAGTACTATTTTATCCTATTTTAAACCTAAAACAAATGAAGGTACAGCCTATTTTACAAGTGAGGAAACCAAGGCGTAGATGTTCGAGACCTCATAAGTGGCAGAGGCAGGTTTCAAATTAGGGTCTGGTTCCAAAGCCCATGATTTAAAAAAAAAATAATCAACTTTACTGAGGTATAAGTTATATACAATAAATAACATGTACCCCTTGCAAGTACACTATTAGATGCACTGTGACAGATATATTCATGCATGTGACTACCATCCTAGTCAAGGAAAAGAACATTTCTATCACCCCAGAAAGTTCCCTTCCCAAGCAATCCCACCCATCCCCAACCCCACTGATCCTAATTCTATAACCAGAGATTAGATTATACCTATTCTGGAATTTCCTAGAGTAAAATCATTCAGTTCATATTACTTTGTTACAGCCATGCCCATAGTCTTATATGCTCTACCACCTCTCTGGTGCAATACCAGTGCCAATTAACTTCATACATTCTAAATACCAGTGGAGAGGCTGGGGAAGAATGTGTGCCTGGAGTCCTAGAGCTAAGACACTGTAAACCAAGGGCCTTCTGTAGAGCTGTCGGCTTGGGAGACACTCTGCCCCAGGAACCCTTTTCACTTGGCACATGGGCCATGCAGTGTGCAGAAAGAGGCAAGTCTGTGCTCCTTGCAGACTACCAACCACAGCTCGTACCCCTTGCACCCAGTGTCAAGGAAGTGCCGAGGCCATGCATACCCAATCCGACCCAAAGGACCAACTGACACAGAAGCAGATGGCAGAAAGCTGGCATACAATTTTCCTAGTAATGCTTTTTCTCAGTGCCTACCCAGGGACCCTATTCAAAGGTCTGCAGAATACGTAAAAGGAAAAAATTTACTAAGTTCTTTGATTCTGAGTCAGTGCATAGGAAATAAGTAGCAACAGCCTTCTGTGAAAGAAATCTGGGGTTGAGAAGCTTGATGTTAGTTTTAGTGTTGACTTTAAAATTTCACTTATCTGGCCATGACAGTAAACTGAAAAAAATTTAAATCTAAATACTTCCCCTAAAACAACACATGTTATAGAACATTATTTATTGACAAAAAGTCTTTCTCAATATATACCTCAATTTTTTAAAGTAAGCTATAAAGCAATATGTAGTTTGATATCCATTTGCAATAAACAGGCCAATAAATAAACAAAAACTAATTCACAGAGATATATAAAAGTTTGAAGTTACTTTTCTCTGGGTTCTAGGCAGAATTATAGGTGATTTGTACTTTTGCTTTATACTTTACTGTGTTTTCCAAGTTTCCTTCATAGAGCAGGAATTTTCCCTCAAATTATGTATGCTATAAAAAAGTTTGTTTTAAAAATACTTACTCTTTTCTATCAACTAAAATTTACTCCTTTTAGTTCCTGAACAGCTGAGTTATGAATTTAGCAGAAATCGATTGTTTCTTGGTATCAGGATTTGGCAAAACACAGCTCAACAGAACTACTGAGCAGGGAGAAGCAGACAGACACTGTGTCTATCCAGACTTGACTTCTACAGCATTCATTTATGGAACACCTCTGTGATTATACAAGGCCCTCAATTCTCTGCCATTAGGAAGCAGGTATTAGAATTCCCAGGTAAACTCTTCCATATTCCTCACTATTATACCTACCTGTGTCAGGTAGTCAATCAGAGCTAAGTGAGCCTTCTCCAATTCCGCCCCGGAGAGCACAGGCAGTGGGTTAGGATACTGCAGCTGCTTCCTATAGTCTGTGGGCAGCAGGTCTGGGTACAGGCCCATCACATGGGTAGGATCTACATGGAAGGTAAAGATGATTCCTCGGAATGAAGCACAGCAATTTAAGGATAAAAAAAGTTCCAGACTGATTTTTTTTTTAAAAATTAATGACTCTAAGTTCATAAAGATTCAATGAGATATTATACACTTATAGTCTGAGCACTATTTATATATACAGTAGACTCTCAGTTAATAGGCACCCATGGGGGTTGGTAGATGCTGGATAAATATGAGTAGACTCGCCATTAATTGGAAGTCAAGCAATAGGCCAAATCTTGAGAGTGCTGGTTGCTTGAGTTCCTGTTAATGAAGAGTCTACTATATTTTACTAAAACACAAAAATGGCATGATTCTATACTTTAAGACACAGACACATATACATATGCAGAATGTAACTTAAAGTTTATTAACTTTCTAAAAGTACAGGAGAAAAAATGTTTCCAAGGAAAAATTGTTAAGACATTAAAGTTGAAAAGATCAATAAACTGAAAAATAAAAAATTATATGTCAAAAAAGGAATATTATTAAAACAAAAAGAGCAGACAGCAGGCTAGGGCAAAAAACTGCAGCATACATGCCAAAAGGCTAATAGGTTGAGAACATAAAACTAATTCATACCAACTAGAAAAAAAAAGATTTCATCTGATAAGTGGGTAAAGACATGAACAACTAACAAGAATATAAATAAGTAGGAAAACGTCCTGCTACATTAAGACTCAAAGCATTAAAAATGTCAAAGAGGTGACATTTTTAATGCTTTGAGTCTTAATGTAGCAAGACATTTAATTAGTAACAAGTTATTTTTATCTGATACTACCTGGTGTGTACAATGTTGTGAAACTGAATCATCCTTACCCTGCTAAGGCACTAAATACTGCTACCTCAAAAAGCAAAGAGGGGGAAGCCGGGATGGCTCAGTGGGTTAGGCACTCACTTTGCAGCACCGGGGACCGAGGATCGAGTCCCGGCCCCGGCCCGTGCGGAACCATATGCTGAACTGGGAGCTCCCCTAGTTCAGTTCTCTCTCTGTCTCTGTATCTTTCTCTCTCTCTCCTCTGTCTAAATAAATAAATAAATAAATAAATAAATTAAATAAAAAAAAGCAAAGAGGCACTCAGACTATCTAGTCCCATTTCTAGAAGTTGATCCTAAGAAAACAATCCAAAAGATGGGGGGAATGTAACATCTATATGAATAAGTAATGTTACAAGCATTATTTGTAACAATGTGATTTTGAAAACACTGTATAATAGAATTCCTTCAATGGCAGAATAAAGTATTTTCCATTCAATTGACAGAGTATTACATAATCATAACAAATTATAATTATGAAGGGCACCCAGCAACATGGAAGAACGCTGTAACTGTTTTTAAGTAATAAAAGCTATGAAAGTGTATTATAATTATTAAAATGTATATATGAAAAGAGGTTTGGATGAAGAAGAGACAAAATGAGAGTAAAAAATGGAGGTTAAATTTTTCCTTCATGGTTTTAATAAACTTTTTGTACTATAATAGCATTGCTTTGTTTTCATTTAAAAAAATGTTGAAAGAACATTCCATCATGGACCCAAGTTCTACACAAACTGACCAGAAGAGAAATGCTACACAGCCTTGCTTTGAACCTTCCAGAATCCACATCATCCTGGCCACAATATTCCTGCCTACCCAGGAAGACCCTGTTCTTTAAGATTGGAGGATTGTGATAATATGAAAAAAGACACTCATGAGAAGGCGTAACTGTATAGGACAGTTGGCAGTTCCATGTGAGAACCGCAGGGAAGCACAGTGTGAGCAAAGAAGACAGCCACTGGGGACCCTAAGTGAATGCACAGCTCTCACGGAGGACTTGCCCACCTCCTGCCCCTAAGGTTCGTATCTATGAACGTAGCTCTAATCAAAACCTTATGTCCTACAAAAAAAAATTTTTTGTGACTCAGAGAGACAGAGAAGGGGGAGGGCCCAGAGCAGTCTCCATAGCCATATGTCACCAGTGCTTGGAGATGGTTTCATTCCACAGATGGGTGTGGGGTTGTGCAGGACAGAAACTGGGCTCGGGGTCCTCACGCATGGGCCCCAGCAAGAACTAAACTGGGAGCACACTCCAGTTCAGCATATGAGTCCACAGGGGCCAGGATTCAATTTTTGGACCTTGGGGGTGCAAAGTGAGCACTCAACCTGCTGAACCATCCCGGCATCCCCTAAAATTCTTAAATTAAAACCTTGTCACCCGAAGCCTACCAAACAAAGCCCAAACTCTGTTGTGGCATTCAAGGTCCTCTAAAATCTAGCCCCAAAGTCTCTTTCTAGTGTGATCTAGCAAGCACCACAAACATCACACTGGGCTGTGGCTCACAGGCCCTCAGGCTTGATGTAGGCTTAATGCAGCCAGGCTGTCCTTTACCCTCTACTTTTCCTTCTCATCCTCCAGGGCTCAGCTCTCCCCTTTCTTCCTGGACAGACCTCCTCACTTCTCTGTGCTCCTGGAAAACTTCTTCATACTTAGCCCAATATTTTACTTAGCAGCTTTATGGGCAAGTCCTTTGTAAACATACAGCATGTCTTATTTATGCCCAAAGCCAAGACTGACAATGCTCACCTGAGATGCCTTAGGGGCAGTGTGCTGCCTGAGTTCACCTGACTCTCCAGTACAATACAGGCATGTAATTAACAATGGAATTATATCCCCTATGCAGAACAAAGGATATAGATTAAGGTGACCAGATTTTAACATTGGTAAAGCGGGGCACCACTGAACGGGGGGGTGGGGGGGTTGGGGGGATGGGGTTCTTGATTAAAAATTTGGTCTATCTCCCGCCGTTCCCTAGCTTGTCGTGCATTCTTTCCAAAAATTGAGACTTTTTTAAAACACCGCGGGACAAATTGTTAAAAATCGGGACTGTCCTGCCAAAAGCAGGACGTCTGGTCACCACCTTAAAATAGATCAACTCTGCTCTAGCCACATGGACCTGGATCTGGCTGTCCCTGCATTCTTCCAACCTCGCTGCAATTGCATTAGCTGTTCCCTCTGCCCAGAATGCTCTTCCCAGACATCTGCAAGGCTCATTAAATCAACTGCTTCGTGGCCGTAAATGAAATCTCTCCTGCCCAGAGAAGCCTTTCCTATTTTATTTTAAATTGCAATCCTAACTTCTATCCTCAGTATTCCTTATCCCCTTACCCTTGCTCTACTTTTCTTAGTACTTATTACTTCCCAACATTATTATTTTCTTATTTATGTTGATTATCCCATCCCCATTAGAATGTAAGCCCTACTACCTGACACCTAGAATAGTCTTTAGCACATGGTAAATAAGTTTTATAAAACTTTTGTTTAGTGAGAGAATAAATAATGAATATAGTATTTGAACCAATCCAACAGTCTTAGGCTCAACTTCAAGATCTAAATATGGGTTTCGAGAAATATAAGAACTATCGTACTCACACTCTTGCCATTCCACATCATCCACCATCAAGACCCCAAATCCCATGGCCTCAATGAAGGAGCCGTCCCATAAATCCCTTCTGCAAATTCCTGAAGCACTTACTTTTTACCTTGCTTTAGATCTTATTATGTACAAGTTGTAGGTTGCCACAGGAAATAACTCCAGTGGTTCTGAAAAGTTTTGGGGATTTTACACATCTTAGAGAATCTGATGAGAAGTATTGTTCCTTTCTCCAGAAAAACCCATATACTAACAATATTTTACATAAAGGGTGGTTCACAGACGTGCTAAAGCCCACTCACAGGCCCTATGTCTCCAGTGGAAGGGGAGAGAGCTTCTTCCTCATTCACAAGGGGTAGAAATAACAACACCCTTGTGAGGTGTCCATCTGTGAGACATATGAAAGGCAGGAGCAGGAAAGCAAACCTGGGCCCAGTCCATCCTGCATTAAGGGGACGAGGGGACCATGGGCCCGGTAGTGCCATGTCCCAGCCAGTTGAGACTGTTCTCTGCAGCAGGGCCTCCCTCTGACTCAAACGTAACATGCCTCCACAAAATTTCTGTGCCCCTGAAGCAGCCTTCTGACTTGGCATTACAGGTACAGTGAGATCATGAGCAGTTGATAAGTGGGAGAATAATGCCAATATGAGGCAAAAGTTGTGTTAGTTTGTGTGCAATTTTCCAGTTTGTTAATGTTTTGAAGTGACTAGGAACAAGCACTCTAACAATTAAAGAGAAGGTTGTCCCTTAACTCTACAGGGAGATCTTAAAAAAAAGAAGAAAGAGCTGAAAATCCTATGGAAGTACCCTCTTTTAGTGCAAGTAGTGGCTGGTTAGTGGCTTCGAAAGCCACTTTTCTTAGTATTCTAATATTAAGTTAAACCATCTGGGGAAGCTGAGAGTAAAACTGAAGCAAATATGTTTCCCCATATAACTTTCTGGGGAGTCTCATAAAGAAATCTATACCCAGAATCATATTTTTTATTTTGATGACACTAGTTTCTATTAGAAGCAAATGTTCTCAAAGATCTGTTTTGCAAAGGAGAAAGCAACAGCAGTGGGTATTTAATTTTAGTAGAATTGTTATCATTTTTATCAGTGCTGTTTACAAAGTTGCCTAGGTTTTGAGTAGTCCACTCCAACCTTGTAGTTTCATTAAGCCCTGTTATTTGTTATGCTTTTTAAAAAATTAAGTTTATTGGGATGACAATGGTTAGTAAAATTATATAGGTTTCAAGTGTACAATTTTGTAATATATCATCTATATATTGCATTGTGTGCTCACCACCCAGAGTCAGATCTCCTTCCATCACCATATAGTTGAGCATCCCCCATCTCACCCTCTGGTAACCACTAAACTTGTCTGTGTCTGAGTTTTTGTCTGTCTTGTTTCTTTGTTGTTTTCAGTTAGTGCTGTTATCTTTCATATTTGTTAAAGAGTACAAGGTTTGCAGGACCACATTCAAGGCATGAATGAGAGCAAAAATGCCTGTACCTCCAAATACATTAAAAAAGAGCGCCCTGTGGGTCATGAATTAATATTCTGACCCCCGGAAAGGGATCTCACCTCCCTATTATAAATAAATAAAGGGATAATTAGTCTCAAGTGATTTTGGTTAGGGCAAGCTGATCTCTAGATTTACTAAGATATTTACTGCTGGACCCAAGGACCAGACCTTAGATTGAAGTCAGTCAACGGAGGTGCTTACAAAGTGCCCGAGAGGTCCAGTAAATAGCCAGCTGCCCTGGAGACAACACTGCCACCAGCATACACCTCCTCCCACTACTGGAAAGGATCCAATGTAGATTATCTTTCCAACTAGACTGTTCTGTGAAAACAGAATTCCTGTCTGATTGTTTCTGCTTGGGACCCAGTAGAGTGCACTGAACTCTGTAGGAGCTCAGTATATATCTGTGTAATGAATAAATTAGAAGGTAGTGGGGAAGCTGGGATGGCTCAGCGGGTTAAGCGCTCACTTTGCAGCCCCAGAGCCCGAGGATCGAATCCCGGCTCTGGCCCATGTGAACCCATATGCTGAACTGGGGTGTGCCCCATTTCAGTTCTCACCAGGGCCTATGATGGAGTTTCCTGGCCCAGTTCCTGCCCTGCGCAGCCCCAGGCCCACCTGTGGAGTGAAACTATATGAAAAACTAATGCTGTCAACTATGGAGACTGCTCTGGGCCCTCCCCATTCTCTCTGTCTCTGTCAAAAACAGTAATAATAATAATAATAATAAAATGATAATAAATAGAAGGTAGTAGCATCATTAGGATTAAGTTTAAAGCTCTGGGACTGGGGTTCAAGTATTGCCGGTACATGAAAAAATGATCAAATCAGTGCAGCCGTCCTATCTTACTCTAGTACCTTTCCTAACAGCCAGCGGCAGACGGAAAATAAATGCCCCGACGGAGTTCCCCCAGAGGAAGTGTAAGAGTAGCGCTGTGCTTTCTACTCAGGATTTAACACTCTGAGTTTAGTTTGGTTGACAATGTAATTAACTTAAAAGAGTTTAAAAGTTTTTTCTTTACTTGGCTCCCCTTCCCTCCAGTCAGTTTGATCACTATGCATTCCAGTTTCAATGACTCTGTTTATCCTCAGACACTACACATTCTGGTTTCAACAGTTCTATTTATTTCAAAACTGAATGTCTACTTCACTAACTTATAAGACTACTAGCCTTAATGATTTGTTTCCTCAGGATTACAGGCTGCCTCAGAAATCCCTTTGCATTAATTTGAAGTTACCTCCAGACACCTGTTTTGTCAGCAACTAGAGACGTCTCTCTTCACACTTCTTTGCCCAAGACCACCTCCTCCCAGCCCTCCCTTTTTCTTCAATCTGCCTCCTCTTTCTGCAAACCTATAAAACCTTTTGGCTGTGTTAGGATGGACTAGATGGGTGTTAGACAAGTTCCTCATTCTTCCTAAATGCTAGCATTGTTTAATAAACCTGTTTTTCTTTCCATCAAACTTGTCTCTCGATTATTGGCTTACAAGGGGCAAGCAGTTGATTCTTAGCCTGGTAACAAAAGGACAGTAGTTATTTATGGATTGCAGGTTTCCTAGCTTCCATACCCCTTCTTCATAGCACCTTATTTCCTTTTGGCAAGCTCCCTCTTCCATACCATGTGTAGTCTCGGTGAGAGAACAGTTGTAGGCACCTACAGTTGCCTTCAGAAGCAGAGAGGGGGCCACACCTCTTTTCCACCGCTGGTACAGTCAGAGAGAATGAGACCATGACCTAATTCTGGACAATTAGATCCCCCTGATCTTGAGAAAGTAATAAAGGATGGCAAGCAGTGTACACAGCCCACATATATCCAATAGTACATGCTCCTCCGATGTAATGTGGGGTCTGTGTTCCCTTGCCTTAAACCTGGAAGGACCCTTATAAATCCACAGAAATGGCAGAAGTGATGTGATGGTCAGAGAAAGTAATGAAGCTTCCACCTAGGTCTCTTAGATTGCTCACTCTGAGAAAAGCCAGTCACTCTGCATAAGGACACTCAACCAGCCTTGTAGAAAGACCCACCCCTGCAGGTGCAACCAGCACCAACTTGTCAGCTATGAGAGTGAGCCACCTTGTGGCTCCTCTTGCCCAGACAAGACTTCAGATGGCAGGAGCCCTGCCTACATACAATGGCAACTGCATGAGACCCCACATAAGAAATGCCCAGCTAAGTCCTTCTCTGTGCCTAACCAACAGATACCAAGAGAGATAACAGATGATTTGTTATTTTTTTTAAAGATTTATTTTATTGCTTTTGACAGAGAGACAGAGGTAAGAGAGAAGGGGGAGGGCCCACAGCAGTCTCCATAGTTGTACACTATCAGTTTTCGACATAGTTTCATTCCATACAGGTGGGTGAGGGGCTGCACAGGGTAGGAACTGGGCCAGGGGCTTCCCACATGGGGGACATGCCCCCTGTGAGCTGGGGGCTGAACCAGGGGCCTCCCACATGGGAAGCTCGCCCTGGTGAGAACTGAACTGGGGCCACGCCCCAGTTCAGCATATGGGTCTACAGGGGCTAGGATTCAATCCTCGGATTCCACAGCTGCAAGGTGAGTGCTTAACCTGATAAGCCATCCAGCATTCCCTGATTTGTTATTTTAAGTCACTAAGTTTGAAGTGGTTTGTTACATGGCATTAGATAGAAACACAAGCTAGTAAGGGGCAATCTTTTTTGAGGATGAAACAATTGGGAAAATAGTGGCAGCAATAGCTATGGAAGTGGCTGTGATTTGATACAAAGCGATTACTATCTGGCTTCCTGTTTCCTGGTGAGTGGTCCTGTAGAGTTCCCTTGGTTCCTATCATTCCTGAACCTGGTCCCCCATTAATTTTGTGAGCCCCCCCCCCATCTGCCATTCTCCTAATATTCCAATAAACCATGCTTAATTTATTTATTCAGATATGCTTAGATTATCCAGAATTGGTCTCTATTGCTCACAACCAAGAACCTTAACTGATACAGGGAGTTACCACAGTTCATTATTGACCAAGGCTGAGGAAAAGTGGAAAAAAGGCAAAGAGGAGAAGAGCTGAAAAGAGAAGATAAATAATATGACATAGAGTTAAACCAAGTATATAATATTGATCCTTATCAAGCAAAAATGGGATACACAGAAAAGTTTTAATAATAGCAAACACATAATTGGCACTTAAGTACCACACACTGTTCTAAGCACTTTATATAATCTTCACAGCAACACTGTAAGAATTATTATCTGCCCTATTTTGCAGAACAGAAAACTAAAGTCCAGAGAGGTCCAGTATCTTTGCCTGAGGCCAGGCTGTCTGACTCCAGAGTAGTACCTGCTCCTCACCTGATGCTCTAATGTCTCAAGAGTTTTCAGGACACTGAGAAAGAAATGGGCTTCACAGTACTGCCCCACGTTTGCTCACAAAAATGATCTACTATCTAATCCTGCTAAGCTCACTGAATAGTAGATACTCAAATACACATTTGCTGAATTGATAACTTTCTGTTACCTTTCTTTAAGGGCTTGGGCAAATCATTCTGGAAAACTGGAAGTCTGTTTTTATGGGTGAGACCAGATTCATAAGATTAGGACTATAAATATGTAACCACCATGACCACCCACAGGATCCTGTTAGGTGTGAGGAGCAATATAGATGAGTGTGAACTTTCCCCTTTTTCAGAAGTCTGATGTCATTGCTCCCCATCCTTTCCTGTTTCCTCTCCCTCCATTAGTTCCTAAGGACACACCCACTTGTTACCTGTGCCAAGCTTAGCAAAGACCTGCATGGACTCATCAAAACGCTTCTGGCAGAAGAGGTTGAAGGCATACAAGTTCTTAATATGATGGATCTGTTGCTGCTTTTCACTGTCGGAATCATCTTTCATTTCCTAATAAGAGAATAGAAAAGGTAAGAGCTTACAAGTATCTATTCAGTATATACTAGGTATTAAACAATATCTCTGGAGGTACAAATGCCAATAGAGACAGCCATGTGGTATATAACCTCACAGATTGCCTTTACAGTCTAACCATAAGACTGATAAAAAAAACTACACACTTAAACTACAACAGTTTCTGCAAAATATACCTGACCAGTACTCCTAAAAACTGTCATGAATTGCAAGGAAAGACAAAAAAACTGCCACAGATCAGAAGACACTAAGTATACATGACAACTAAATGCAATTTCTGGATTTCAACCTGGAACAGAAAAATGGACACTGATGGAAAAACTGGCAAAATCTGAAGAGTCTAGAATTTAATTGAAGAACAAAAACATCAAAAACAAAACAGGGTTAAGAGTGATGACAGAAGCACATGGAGGAATATGCAGATTAATCTGAGCGTGGTCTTCAGAGGAATGTAAACTAAGGCATGAAGAATGAGCTGGAGTTAGCTGGGTGAGGCCAGGCAGGTGACAGATGAGAGGGGAGGCAGTGAGTGTATTCTAGCAAAAAGGACAACACATATTCAAGCATACATATACATGGAGAAGGTTAAACAAAAAAATTTTAAGGGCATGATAAACATAAAATTTTAGATAATGGCTGATGAGATGGGGAAGAGCATATAGGGTATACAATTTCTTTTTGGGGGAAGGATGAACTAAAGATAAAATAAATACAGGGCAATGCATGAGTAGAAAATAACAGAATAGTAAGATGCTGAAATTAAATGTCCCGAGAAATCATTTTATTTTTATTATTGTTAAATTTATTTGGATGACATTGGTTAGTTAAAATTACATAGGTTCTAGGTGTATAATTCTATAATACATTATCTATGTATTGCATTATGTGCTCACCACCCAGTCAGTTCTCTTTTCATGACCCTATATTTGATGCCTCTTTACTACTCCCCAACCCCTTCTTCCTTCCCCTTAGGTAACCACTAACTATTGATTATGTCCATGAGTCTTTGTTTCTTCGTTACTTTCAGCAGAGGGATTGCTGGGTCATATGGCAATTCCATTCTGAATATTTTGAGGAATCTCCACACTGACTTCCATAGTGGTTGCACCAATTTACATTCCTACCAGCAGTGTATGAGGGTTCCTTTTTCTCCACAGCCTCTCCAGCACTTGTTATCTCTTGTCTTGTTGATTATAGTCGTCCTAACATGTGTGAGGTAGTATCTCATTGTGGTTTTAATTTGCATTTCCCTAATTGCTAGTGAAGTTGAACATTTTTTAATATGTCTGTTGGCCATTTGTATGTCTTCATGGGTGAAATGTCTGTTCAAGTTTTCTGCCCATTTTTTAATTGGATCATTTTATTTTTGGTATTGAGTTATATGAGTTCTTGACATATTTTAGGTATTAGACCCTTTCTCTCCTTCAGTTGGTTGCCTCTTTACTTTGTTGATGGCTTCCTTTGCTGTGCAGAAGCTTTTGAGTTTGATATAGTCCCATTCATTTATTTTTGCTTTTACTTCCATTGCCTTTGAGGTCAAGTTCATAAAGTCCTCTCTGAACCCAAGGTCTATAAGTTTAGTACTGATGCTTTCTTCTATGAAGTTGATTATTTTGGGTCTTATGTGGAGGTCTTTGATCTATTTTGAGTTAATTTTGGTATACGGTGACAGTTCACAGTCCACGGTCATTCTTTTGCATGTGGTTTTCCAATTTTCCTAGCACCATTTACTAAACAGGCTTTGTTTTCAACATTGTATACTTTTTGCTCCTCTGTCAATAATTATCTGTCCATATATTTGTGGGTCTATTTCTGGGTTTTCAATTCTGTTCCATTGGTCTGTATGTCTATTTTTCTGCCAATACCAAGCTGTTTTAATTATTGACACTTTGTAGTGTAGACTGATGTCCTTCCTTTTGCTGACTTTGGGTGTTTTTTGTTTTTCTTTTTCTAGTAGTTCTTTAAGATGTGATATTAAGTTGTTTACCTGTGATTTTTCTTATTTCTTTAGATAGCCCTGTAGTGACATGAATTTCCCTCTTATTACTGCTTTTGCTATATCCCAGTAATTTTGATGTGTTGTTTTCATTGTCATTTGTTTCTATGTATTTTTTAATCTCTTCTTTTATGTCTTCTTTGATCCAGTTATTTTTTAATAACATGTTGTTTAATCTCCACATATGTGTGGTTTTTCCTGCTTCTTATAGTTGATTTTCAATTTCAAAGCTTTGTGGTCAGAGCATACACTTGGTATGATTTCAATGTTCTTAAATTTGCTGAGGCTAGCTTTGTGTCCCAGCATGTGATCGATCTATCCTTAAGAATGTCCCAAGTGCACTAGAAAAGAATGTATAGTCATGTGTTATCGGATGAAGTTCCCTGTAAATGTCAATTATGTCCAATTGCTGTAATGTAGAGAAACAAATAATTTTTAAAGAATATTAAACATGTCCAACTATTCAGGCTAGATTTTTGTTTTAAATCCAGAATTCATATATCCAAAATAAATGTTGCTCTTCAAAAGTACCCACCATACGTGACTATAAAGGATACTAAAATTTGTGACCATTACTTTCCTTTCAGAAGTAAATTACAAGATACTCTACAAATTAAGTTTTCCTACTATTATTTTCATAAAAATTTCTTATCTTTTACCAAATTACCACCATCTGGTTTAATGACTGGGAAAGGCTCAGAATGACTTTTGGTTGTTTCCTAAAATCAACTCTACCCTCTATAGATCACAATAATCACCACTGGGGATATTTAAAAGAGTAAGACAGGCCTCAGAAGTCAGTGTCCAAGAATTCTGCTGGCAATGGGAGTACTGTTGGAACCAGATCATGGTCACCACTTTGCTATGGACATCATCCCATGCAAACATTCAAGGAGAGTGACTGTCATAGTAACAGCCCAGCCCTGCAGAATGCAACAACTTGAGAAAGTTGCAGACTACCTAACCAAGTCTACTGTTAAAGGGGATTTTGAGAGGCTCTTTAATGGTTGCATTTAACCAGACTGTAATCTTATACTATTTATGATTGTTACTTTAATATTTGCATTGTCTTTAATTTTTCAAAGCCAGAGCATATCTATTAAATTATTTTATTTTAATAATTCTATTAGGTACTATTATTATAACTGGCATTCATTTCACATTTGAAAGATAAGCAAACTAAAAGAGTGAAATCACTTACAGATAACTCAAGGCAGAGTCAGCCCCTTGACCTTCAGCTCTGTGCTTATTCTACCAGTTCAAACTAAATATGAACAACTAAACCCAAACTACCTACTTTAGTGAACGGTGAGGAAGGCAGACTCATATCCCAATCTCAGAAATAAGACTTACTGCAAGCTGCAAAGCCAATTCAAACTGCTTGTCCTGGAGAAGCTGTTGGATCTGTGTTGCCATGGGGACAGGAATGAGTCTCCAAACAAAATGATTGCTGGCCACATAGATAATGTTTGATCTAGAGGCAGGGGTGAGATTATCAGCAAAAGATCAACAAGTTTAATGTCATAGGTGAGTTAAAGCTTTGGAATATGTTAGCTCAGTAAAGAAAGAAATTCCTTACCCTCCTGAGGTAATGAAACGGGGCCTTTGCAATTCAATGCTCTGTACCAGAAGCCTCGGCTCAAATGTTCGGATCTCCACATATCGAGGTAACACTGCAATGATGTAGGGAGGCTGGTGTTCTGTGCAAGAGAAAACACCTTGAGTTATAGTTCGAGGATAAGGCCTTAAGTTTATAGACTGCTTCATTTGCCATTCCTAAGCTGCATTTAAATGAGATCTCCAAAAAGTCCACTAGTCAAATGCCAAGCCAGGCTCCTAAAAATGTGATATACAAAGATAAAAACATTGTTCGTCTGAGTGATGCGATGAAAAATCTCTTGCACAAAAAAATGCATCCAGCTTCGCTGAGAGTGACCTGATCCCACACCTACTGTTTCCCCCAGAGAACTGGGTAGAAGCTTCACTTGCTCCTTCCTCATTAGTCACAAGGCTAGACCAAAGCCCAGCTGCAGCTGCCCCTAACAACTTATCAGTGGGAAATCAAGGTTATATAACCTCTTCTTTTATTTTCTTAGGAAGGGCAAGAGGAAGGCAAGTTCTTTTTTCCCTAATATTATGCACAAAAAATAAAAGTTCAACATTTCTGGCCAATGTTGTTTCTGATTAAGATTTCTACAAGAGGTGCAAAACTCCACTTGATGTTTAACGGTTCACAGAGAAGGCAGCTGGGTGGCATTATCAGTGTAGCTATTTTCAACCACTAATATGAGGCATCTAGAGTGTCAAATTTATAGAAACAGAAAGTAGAATGGTGGTTGCCAAGGGCTAGGAGAAGGGAGAAATGGGTTTTGTACCAAGTTTCAGTTTTACAAGATGAAGAAATTCTGAGATCTGTTGCATGACAATGTGAATATACATTATCCTACTGAAGTATACATTTAAAAAGGTTAATATGGTTGATTTTATGTTTACCTATTACAATTAAAAATAAAATATAAAGGGGATGCTGGGTTGAGTGCTTGCCTTGCAATTGCATGTTGTTTTTTTATTGAATTTTTACGGTAATTTTATTTTAATGCTGGCCTTAGTTTAAAAAGATAGCATAATTTTCCTTAGTGTTAATTTGTAGAGACATGTAAAATTTCTGGGTTTTTTTTTTTATCTTAATAAAGTCTAATTTAATTTTTTAAAAAAGGTCATCTATATCAGAAACCCTGTTGGTTGTCATATCTTATCATTTGTCCAGTCTCCCCAACTCTTCAGCAGTATTTCTCAAAAACAACAGAAATGGTCTAGATCTCATAAAGCCAGAACCTAAACTCTGCCCCGGTCTAGTCCAACCTTAACCAATGTAATGAAACTCCTTCCTGACTAATGAACAATGAACTCCCCCTTTCTGAACTATTGAATCTTAATTCATCCAATTTTAATGCTTTAAGCAATACGTTTATCCAAAGTGTAAGTTTTGTTTCCAGAGCTGGAGTCCTTAAAGACAGCCTGCCTGTACGCCCGACTCCACAGCAGTAACTATTAGTAAAATGCTCATTCTTCTAGGCAGTACCATGGTAGACAGTTGGGAGTCTGAGGCAGGTGTGAGACAGAAACACCTAATGTGTGTAGGACAAAGACTGACACCTAAATGCTGTCTGTGCCTCTAAGCTACAAAAAACAACAGCAGAACTAACCACCACACCGGAAACCCTTTGATAATGAGTTATATATATTATAGGAATAAATAAGGAATTTCTACTATTTGCAGAGGACATAATAAAACTATTAAAAAGGAACTAAGAACTAAGAACAGCAGTAGACAATCACTTCCTAAAATGTACCATTCTGTTTATATTTTCCCCTCTTTGGGGCAAAACTCACTCAGCTTCCTACAAAAATCAAATATCCCATTTTTAAAATATTTATTTATTTATTTTTATTGCTTTTTGACAGAGAAAGAGAGAGATACAGAGACAGAGGCAGAGAGAGAACTGAACTGGGGGAGCTCCCAGTTCAGCATATGGTTCCGCACGGGCCGGGGCCGGGATTCGATCCTCAGTCCCCGGCGCTGCAAAGTGAGTGCTTAACCCACTGAGCCACCCCGGCTTCCCCAAATATCCCATTTTTAAAGACTCTAAAACAGTCACCTACTTATAAAAAGGAGAACTGACAGTGAGTGACACTATAAACCACAGTCTGCTAAAGCTACAAATGGGATTCTGTTCTGTGAAGGTGGCACACAACCCCAGACCAAAGGGGGGCAATAGCAGAGACTCACCCATGGCCACTGGTATGTCTGTCCAGTTCAGGGCACATTTCTGTGTGCAGATCCCTTCCTCATTGAGCACCACGGTGAGATCATCCTGACCCACAGCCACTTTTCCATCTGCCAGAGGTGCAACTAAAGGCTCTAGTTGTTTTCCTGTTGGAAAGAGCTCTTTGATGGACCCCTTTCCATCCACCTACAAGAAGACACAAAGTAAGTCATTCTCTGGCCATAGGCATGAATATGGCCTGGAAAAATCCAGAAAAAAACTGAAAACCTACGGAAGCCAACACTATTCCTTGTTTAGCACAAAGAAACAAATAACGAATAAGAGTCTGTTATGACAAATTTTGTCTTCACAATGTAGAACCAGTTCTCTTTTTCTCTAACACAGAGATAAGAACTGAGCCTGGCAACTAGCAATGTCAAGTGCTGGCCAGGATGAAGGGCAACTGGGCCTCTCATTTGCTGGTGAGAGTGCAAAATGGTACAACTACTTCATTTGCCAGCTTCTTACAAAGTGGGCATTTGTCAAAACTCAGACTGTACATCAAAAGGAATGATTTTAACTGTAAGGAAATAAATATACCTTTTGAAAATACTGGTCTTAAGGCAAGATTCCCTACTCTCAAAAGACTCTAGCCTCAAAGAAGACGATGGCAGCATTTGAGGTTGTCAGAGGGATGAGAGCCCTACTACAACTTTTGGCTCAGTCCCCACCCCTCACAGACTTCTCTCAGCATCTACAGGCCTGCTGTTATTTAGTCCACTACACAACAGTGACTCCTTTACAGAGTTTACAACTCTAATCTGATAAAATTAGGATACCCCAAAAATATAAATATGGAAGAAGTATATTGACTAGATAAACCCTGAAAAGCTAACACCGTGGGGGTAGGGAAGTAGGAAAATGAGGAGAAAGGCTTCTAGAATTGTCAAATCTGAATTACAAGAGGGGGATAAAGCTAAGAAATTTAGACTATTCTATGAAATGAATAGTCTATCAACCTTTTCTCTATATATCATGTGCATTTTGGAGAAAGATAACCAATGTAATGGATATTTACTGCTTAGGGTAAGAGGACAAGCAGGTTATAACATATATATTACATACTACAACACATATAATACACAAATATGTATCAATCATACCAAAATGTTGACAGTGATTATAACTGAGTGAAGGGATTATAGATGATTTGCATCTCTTTTTTTTCTTGTCTCTATTTTATTTTCTATGATAAACACATGTGGCTTTTGAAGTTTAGAAAATAATTTTGAAAACAAATATACTAAAAGATATTAGGGGGCAAAATCTCAAAGTCCTAAAAATACTTAAATTAACACTAACATCAGTTTGTAATTCGTGAGCACGGAAGTCTGAAGACAGCAGTCTATAACGCTGCTGGACAGAGGCAAGCAGCCCTATCTGTTCCGATAATTAGATATAGGATGTAGATAATTCATTATGTGGAGAACTGAGAGCTGACTCTGCCTGGCTTAAGAGATATAGATACCTTATTTGTGGAAGATAATGAGAGAATGAAAAATAGCCAAACATACAAACACAAACCCTGTTATGCCAAAAACTCTCCTTAAGGCAGACTCTTGATCTGTAGTTCAGAAGCAGACAGTCATCACCCCTAGGTAACCTCATAATCATCTTCTCCAAGGCAAAGTGATATTTGTATAACAGTAAGTTTTACCCTTATTAGGTAGTAGTCTCTCTTGAAACCCACACAGATAGAATTCTCACACCATGCCATGGACTTGGGCACATCTGGTACACTAAAGTCTCCCTGAATAAAAAGAACAAGAGTTTAATTGGAAAGAAGTTAAAAGAAGAAACTCATGACCTCCTGTTATTCCCATCCATTCTGCAAAATCACCTTCATCCTCATCTGAATTCAATTCTATATAAGGACAAGACCAGAAAACCATCCATAATAAAAATATAGCAGGTCCTTTTGTCCAACACTGTTTTGTAATAATGTTGATGAGATGCTATAGGAATTTAACTCTTGCTTATATCAATTAATCTATGGTAAAACTAGTTTTGTTGTAGGCCTTTTCCCCCTAAGTTGCAGAACCTATCAACAATACTAAGTAAGGACTTACTGTATAAGTCATCCATGTATGGACAAATTGCATTTGGAAAAGGTGAAAACTCACTTTGAAATAAACCAATCTGGGGTAAGGGGGAGGGGGATGAGGGAGGAGAGGGAGAGTATCAAACATATGGTGACGGAAAGAGAACTGACTCTGGGTGGTGAGCACACAATGCAATACACTGATGATGTGTAATGTAGAATTGTACACTTGGAACCTATGTAATTTTTACCAACAGTAATACATTTAACAATTAATTTAAAAAGAAAGAAAGCAAGAAACCCATCTATATAGACGTTGTAGAACTGCATTACCCCTGCCTCTGAAGACCATGTGTCTTTGGCAAGTGGGCATGAATAAGCTCTCATGTACTCACAAGCAGAGCTTTCATTTGAAGAGCACTCTAAGACTGGGATTTTGACCTTCGCTACAACTGAACCTTTCAAGCTGCGGGTCCGCTATAGTAGTAGCTCCCACTCAACCCATGGACGAGGTAACAGTGGACTTTACCTGCAATTCATGAAATTCCCTGTCCTTCCAGAAGTAGAGCTGTAGCTTCTTTTTCACGGCCACACACATCCGCAACACTTCCTCACCAGTCTCTGTGTGCTGGGAAGAGACACCCAGAGCCAATGAAGACTCCATAATTGAATGACTAGATTAGAGGTTTTCTACCTTGAAATGGCTACTAATCTGAAAATCCCCTGTAATACAAAGTCACATTGCCAGACAAGATGAGCCAGAGAATACCATTCTGTGAGATGTACCCAGAAACAACAGCCTGAGGAGAACTTCCTCCTCATGGGATGCCGGTTAAAGGCCCCCACACCACAAATCCCGTGGACATTCATAATTCAGAGAGGAAAATCCCTGGGCAAGACTTCATCTACATAACCACTTCTTCCTTTTTCTCTTAAATGTTTCTCACTCATGGCTGTCAGTACATGTTGGGTCAGGGATCAGCATGTGTCAGTGGCCACTTTCAATCCTTTAAAGGAGTCTGGGAAAAGGAAATATCTGCGCATAAAACAATGCAGACCATTAACTGCTGAGAAGTTGGGGGTAGAGCAGATTTTGAAGAGTGTAAGGGTGATAAATTGGAAAAAGTAGGAGGAATCTCTTTCCTGAATAACAAAAACTCCCTAGAGACAAAGACCACAGTGATATGATTAGAACAAGGGTCAATTTAATGTCCTATAGTTACGTTCATGGTACTATTACAGGTTTGATTTCCCACTAATGGTTTGCCCATGATAAGTGTTCTTATTCTTGGCTTATTGCCTCCTGCCATATAGATAGATGTCTGGTGCTCTAGTTAGCACGCACACAGGGAATGCAAATGTTTCAAACTCAGCAGCATTTTCTAATACAATCCAAAATCAAGTATTTTCTTTAGTCTTTGCTAGGTTTGGGTATCAATGTTATTTTTCTCATCTAGTGGTAGGAATGATGTAGAAAAGACTGTTTGTATTAAAGCAATAAGTCAAATTTCATCTTACCTATACTTACCTGGAGGTCACATGTGAACAGTGATGCTCCCTTGGCCTTCGAAACCGTAGTGATTTGTTGAAATGTCAATAGGTCATGGACATAAATATTATTTTCTATTTAGAAGGAGGTAAAACATCACAATAAATTATCACAATTCTCTAATATAACCACCTTCAAGATAAGAAAAAAAAAAGTATAAACCCAAAGAACCAAATGTTGGTTAAAGATGTACTCTAGTTTCACTAACAATGATTCATTCTGGTCTATTACCAGAATTACATGACAAAACAATTAAGAGGTCACTAAGTCTTCTGAATTTTTATATTTTGTTCCTTTAAATTTGGGCTGGCTTGAGTAAAAGAGCTCTTTCACTTGCAAAGAAAGCACTCTTATGCTCTATCTTTCTCAAGTCTGAAACCTTGCGATGCAATATTTATATAAGAAATGGCTTTCAAAGCTACTTACACTTGGAGGCTCCAATAAGAGAAAGAAAATACCCTGCACATTTTGTACAAACCAATGGCAAGGATTTCTAGTCTAGTAAAGCAAGCAAAATAATTTCACTTGAGCCTTCTATCTAGTTTTAGTCATGAGGATTTAGTTACTTTAAATAGTCCTTTCTCAACTGAGAAACTAAGTTTAAAATGATTCTTGGGGAAGCCGGGATGGCTCAGTGGGTTAAGTGCTCACTTTGCAGCGCCGGGGACCGGGGATCGAATCCCGGTCCCAGCCCGTGCAGAACCATATGCTGAACTGGGAGCTCCCCCAGTTCAGTTCTCCTCTGTCTCTGTATCTCTCTCTCTCTCTCTCTCTCACTCTCAAAAATAAATAAATAAATAAATATTAAAATGATTCTACCATTTGGGTCCTTGGACTGAAACAGTAGAGCATGAGGCAAGTTTCTGGTCCTCTGCTTGTCAAGAAAAGGCCTCACTGGCTGGCTCCCATGACACTGTAGCTTTTCACACAAGGCATTGAACAGTCTGGACCTGATCTGTCTTTTACCTGTCTCTCTCCACTTGCTACCACAGATCCTATGCCTGGCCAGATCTCAGGGCCTTTGCATAAACTGTTCCCTCTGCCTATAATGCTTTGCCTACAAGCTGTTTTTGTGAAAATTCTTTTTTTTTTTTAAGATTTATTTTATTGTTTTTGACAGAGAAAAAGTGAGAGAGAGAAGGAGAGAAAGAGAGAGAGAGAGAGAGAGAGAGAGAGAGAGAGAGAGAGAGAGAGAGAGAGAGAGGAGGGAGGGCCCAAAGCAGTCTCCATAGTTGTACACCATCAGTTTTCGACATGGTTTCGTTCCATACAGGTGGGAGGGGGTCAAGCAGGGCAGGAACTGGGCTGGAGGCCTCCCACATGGGAGGCACACCACCTCGAGCCAGGGGCCGAACTGGGGGCCTCCCGCATGGGAAGCTCACCCCAGTTCAGCATATGGGTCCCACAAGGGACGGGGCCGGGATTCAATCCTTAGTCCCTGGGGCTGCAAGTGAGCGCTTAACCCACTGAGCCATCCCAGATTCCCCTTCTGTGGAAATTCTTTTTTTTTAAAGATTTAGTTTTATTGTTTTGGACAGAGAGAAAGAGAGACAGAGACAGAGAGACAGGGTAAGGCCCAAAACAGTCTCCATAGTTGCACTTCATTGGTTTTTCCAGTTTCATTCCACAGGTGGGCTTGGGGCTGAACAGGGCAGGAACTCGGCAGGGGTCTCGTGCCAGTGAGAACCGAACTGGGGACACGCCCCAGTTCAGCATATGGGTCCGCACAGGCCAGGGCCAGGATTCCATCCTCGGTCCTTGGGGCTTCAAAGTGAGCGCTTAACCCACTGAGCCATCCCGGCTTCCCCTCTGTGGAAATTCTAACCATCCACTGGATAACATTGTCCTGCCTACAACACTTTTTATAAATTACCACATTATATCATGATTACTTTTTGTCATTTCAGTCTTCATAATCAGAACATAAATTTCAAAGATAGAAACCATGTCTCATTCAACCTGGTATCCCCAATGCCGAGAGGAGGACTCAATAAATATTTGCTCTGTGAATGAATGAATGAATGAAGTGACACTCCTTGGAGAACAGGGCTCCATTTTATGATGGAATCTGTGTACCCTATTATGTCTGGTTTGGACTATGTCAGTGTCACTATTAAGCAAAGCCTACAAAATTAACTATGGAAGGTTAATGAAGTCATAGCTTTTTTTGGACACATGAGATATAAACACAACCCTTTTACTTACCTAACAAGCTGACCAGAATCTTAAATTGGGAAACCACATGGATCTGGAAAACAGCAAATCATTAGAGTCAATTAAACATTTCTGACAACGTTTAGCAAATGTTCGTTTAACTACAGTACTGATAAGGGACCAAAGACTCTATGCCAATGACAGGGATCTGACTTCTATTTATGCACAATCACAATTTCTGCTTGCCAAAGAGGACCTCAGGCACATGATAGAGATCCCTGCATAAACAGAAGAACACAAAGCAAAGAATTCAAAGAGTTATATAATGTTATCAAAATTCTTGCTTTGACAGGGTCTCATGAAAGTCAAATATTCTTATAGCACCACACTGCCTACCTGCTGAATCTTTTTGGAGAAGTTCTTATTAGATTTTTCTAGTGTCACTTCAAACCTGTTGCAGCCTACAGAAAAGAAAAAAAACATTAACAGTTTCAAACACAGGGATGCATATACAAGTAACCGCAACAAAAATGCTGCTCCATACTGCTCTCCTATATGAATCTTAAAAAATTCCTAAAATACTAGAAGTCAGAGATCTAAAATAGCCAGATGTTTTTATTGCATATAATAAGGTGCTTTCAACTCCAATTTTAGAACAGAAGGTTTCATGCACTTCCACTTGGCATTAGCAGAAAGGATCACACCACAGAAGTTTACTGAAGCTACAAGGTACTTATGAGTCTGAAGATCTTATCCTACAAAATAGTACCTTGGCAAAGTGTTTCACAAAAATAGAGTATTAAAAGTAACAAATATAAGAGCCCAAGCAATGAAACCCAGCCCAAAGCATCCTTAGATCTAGAGCCAACCCTATGTTCTGCATCACGGGACAGAGCAAACAATCCACACCATCCCCTCAGCTAAAGCAATTTAATGCATCTACACTTACTGCCACTTTCAGGAGATGCTACATCTGCTGGCACTGTTGCAAAAAAGGGGGGAAAGTTATATAGCATAAAAACATGTAAAGCCAATCTTGCTGGGATGACAAAAATATTCAGCCTCAAAGTCACCAGAGTCAAAAAGAGAATAATTTTTAATAACAGCAGCTATCACTAACTAAGCAATAAAACTAGGTGCTAGAGGTTCTAGTCTAAAAATTTATGTTTTCTGTAACCTCACAATTACCCCCCAGAAGTAGGTATTATTAATCCAATTTCATATGTGAGGGACCTGATGGGTTCAAGCAGTTGGGTGGCAGCCAGGGAGAGACAGCTCAGAAACAAACTTGGGGCTGACTGTAAAGCTTGAGCACTGAGCGCACACCTTGCTACCTGTCTCCCAACTCAGAGAGCGACTGTTCACACTGCTGGTCCTGCTGCTCCCCACACCTAGCAGGGCCCCTCTCCATCTGGAAGCCAGTGGAGATTCTTTGAAGCAACCCCAAGGGCCCATGCCACCAAAGTTGGTCTTACATCCTCCACGTGTCTCTCTGCAGAGGAGACGAAAAAGGGGTCCTGAAGTTTTGGGAGATTCAGAAAAATGCCCTATATTTTTCCATGATATTTCATAAGAAAAAATAAAAATAAAGGGTTCTCTATCTGAAAAGGGCTTTATTATTAATTCTAACAATTTTCTTTACAAACAGAATGATCTAGGGTAGAGATTCTTAAAGTTTTTGATCTCAGGACCCCTTCATATTCTTAAAAATTTTTGAGGACCCCAAAACATTTATGTGGGTTATATTTATCAATGTTTGCCATATTAGAAATGAAAACTGAGACATTTTTAAAATATGTATTAATTTGTTTAAAAATAACAGTAACAAACCCATTATATTTAGCATAAATAACATTTTAATGAAAAATAACTATTTTTCCAATTTAAAAAAATGTTTGTATTGTTTTACATTTTTGCAACTCTTTTTTAATGTCTGGATTGATAAAAGACAGCTAGACTCTCACATCAGCTTCTGCATTTAATCTTTGATACCTTGTTTTTGCTGAAGTATATGACAAAATCTGTCTTTACATGGGCAAAGAGTTGGACAAGGGAAAAATTTATTAATAGCTTTCTCAGATAATTGTGGATCATATTCTTTGATACTACACCAAAACTTGACAAATGGAGTTTCTTGCAATGTGGAATCTGAAATCTAATAACGAACTTTTCTGTTAGATTAAATAAAATCCACTGGTCTGTCTTATACTTTGAATAGATGTTACTCATGAATGATTTAGAAATTTCATGCACTGGAAAATACTGGTTCACTGAGCTATGCAGATTTTCCAAATGTTGGCATACGAGTTTGTTATACAGGATATTAAAAAAATAAAAATCCCACTCATCATGTCCCCAAAATCATCAGAAAATAATCTTAAGTACTGAGAAGCTGTCAAGCCCATGTGGTGGTTACAAGTTTTCCATAATTCTAATTTTCTCTTGAAAGCTCAAACTTTATCATTAGCAACAAATATTGCCAACTGTGTTTTTTTTGAAGTGAAAGACCTCCTTTGCTCATTTTGAGAAAATATCTACCAAGTACCCAAATGGTCTGAAAAACCATAGTCTATCTATCAGTCTTTCATTCAAGCAAAAGTGATGCTCCATGAAAAAAGTAGCCAGTTCAGCTTATAACTCAAACACTCACAAAAGTACTTTTCCAAACTGAGACAGCCACTGTGCTGCATGATGCCCTAGCACCCAGCAGAGTGCTTTACATGCACTTCCTGTTACATCACAGAGATTATTAAAAAGGTGTGTTCTATGGGGAAGCCGGGATGGCTCAGTGGGTTCAGCGCTCACTTTGCAGCCCCGGGGACCGAGGATCGAATCCCAGCCCCGGCCCATGTGGACCCATATGCTGAACTGGGGAGTGCCCCAAGTTCGGTTCTCACTGGGGTGAAGACCCTGGCCCAGTTCCTGCCCTGTGCAGCCCCTTGCCCACCAGTGGAATCAAACTATGTGGAAAAACTGATGATGTGCAACTATGGAGACTGTTCTGGGCCCTCCCCCTTCTCTCTGTCTCTGTATCTCTCTCTCTCTCTGTCAAAAACAATAAAAAATAAATCTTTAAAAAAAAATAAATAAAAGCTGTGTTCTCAACAGTATAATAAAATCCAAAATTTTTACTGCCTCACAAATAACATTCTTAAGTGAATGGCTTTAACAAAACAAAAGCCAAAACCACTCTGAATGCATGCTGGAGAACATGACTACTAGCCGAGTTTGGTACCAAGTTTGCTGACCACTGTCTTGAACTTGTGCTAAGAGGCTAGCAGTTTTAGCTGCCATTATTTTTGTACCATCAGTGCAAATGTCAATAAATGTCAGTGAAAAAAAAAAAGTCAAAAGTGGGTGGAAATGTCTGTGCATATTATGGAGCGAATACTGTGTCACAGACCGTGATGTGTTCTACCTGGCCTGTCAGTGGTAGCGACAGCTGTTGGAAGAGGAAGTAGTAGGCCCACAAAAACCCCAGGTTCTTAATACCACTGTTGACTTTACATGTTTGAAATATTATTCTGCTATATTTTATTAAATACATTAGTACACCATTTGGTTCAGAATATTTTTCTTGTTTTCTTTCTCTAAACCTAGGTGTGTCTTATGGTCAGGTGCGTCTTACAATGCAAAAAAATACGGTAATTTTGACCTTGTGAATCCTGTATAAGGATCTTGGGGGCCCCCTGGGGTTTATAGACACTGAAAATCATTGCATTAGGTCAGGGGTGTCAAACTCAATTAAAACACGAACCATTTGGTGCAACAGGCAAGATTCACGCAGGCAACATCACATTTACAAATGTCGCCAGTACTGAGTCAGCGCATTTATACACGCCCACAGGCCCCCAGGAAAGGCACTGGGTCATGTGTATACTCGTCTTCAGTAGTTAAAGGGTTAAAGAGGGAATTGTGTGTACGGTGTTGCCTCAATCTCCCCTAAGCACTATTTTCTTCATAACAATTTTTTCTACCGGTATTTTCATTTTATTTCAGAGCATCGTGGGCCACAAAAAATTACCTCATGGGGAAGCCGGGATGGCTCAGTGGGTTAAGCGCTCACTTTGCAACGCTGGGGACCCAGGATCGAATCCCGGCCCCGGCCTGCGTGGACCCATGTGCTGAACTGGGGAATGTCCCCAGTTCAGTTCTCTGTCTCTGTATCTCTCTCTTTCCCTCTCTCTCTCTGTCAAAAACAATAAAAATAAATAAAAATAAATAAATAAATAAATAATAAAAAAATTACCTCAGGGGGCCGCATACAGCCCCCTGGCCTCCAGTCTGACACCCCTGCTATAGGTTGACAGCAACCCTGAAGTAAATCTAAAGTTGTTATGACTATAGGTGTGAACTAATATAACTTCTAAGTTTAAGATAAGCATAGAATGAGGCCTAGAGGCATTTTTTACCTCAAAGGAGATGATGCCTCAGGCTAGATCAGATACCAGGTCCCCTTAATCCCGGTCTTTCTATGACATCTTATTACCCTCTCCTTTAACTCAGAAAGAGTGTAGCTGCAGGCCTATTTACATTGGGCATATCTCAAATTTAGAGACCAAGACCAAGTTAGTTCTATGGCTGACTCACAGAGGCCCTATTTCTGGCCCACAAACAAACCAAGCTGGGCCAGAACTGACCTGCTCTCTAAGGGTATAGGAAGAAGTGAAGTCTTTAATCAGTGTTTGAGTTCCTAATTGTCTAAGGTAGGTTAATATAGCTATTCAAGTTACCTATAGAGAAACTGAGACCCAGAAAGATTAACTAACTTGTCAAAGGTGACATGGTTAAGTTGATCACAAGTAAGGAACAGTCACCACCAGGGTTCCAAATCAGATTAACACTATCAGTTTATACTATGTCAATACTATGTAGATAATACACTTGTTTTTATATTCTAGTTTTCAATTCCTCCCCACTTACATAAAAATGGTATATTAAATGAGTCACTTTATTGTAGTATCTAGTATTAAATGGCACAAAAAAACTGATTATCTATTAGGGGAAAAGAATATTAGGCTCTCTTATCTCTCTGTCCTGCACAGTATCTGAGCCCACTGTAGACAGTCAAAACACAGCTGTTAAAATGCTGAATAAAATCCAAAGCAAGCTTAATTTTTAAATTACAGACTTGGTAGATGTCGCAGAATGTAAATATTCTGACTTTGACAACTAAACATTCAAAGCAAGGGCCACCAAAGTACTGCCCATGGGTCAAATCCAGCCTTTTACATATTGCTGTAGATAAAGATTTATTGGAACATAATCACACCCATTCATTTACATACTGTCTATGGCTCCTTTTTGTTACAATAGCTGAGTTGAGTAGTTACAACAGAAATCTTAAGGGCTGCAAAGCCTAAAATATTTACTATTTGGTCCTTTTTGGAATAAGTTTGCTGACCCCTGATGGAAAGGCAAGTTGAAACACCTAGAAATGAAATAAACCCTCCATTTTGATCTTCTGGTTCCTCTTCTTACCCCACCATAGAACCTGACTGGGTGCCTTCCTCTTCCCCTATTGCACTAGTGAAGGGTAGCAGAATATGCTACCCCAAAATATGCTACTTTGGTAAAAGAATTATATTGAGCTAAAGGCAACTGAGAAGAAGCAGATTCAAGAAAAGCTCTCTCAGCTCTCCCCCTATTTGCCTAAAAGCAGGACATAAATTTACAAAGTTGCCTCTTTTCCCCTATCAGGAAGGGCAGAATTTAATCACAGGAGAAAACTCCAGACCCTAATCAGCCCAGAGATGGCACCAGAAGAATCTACATAACAAACTTATCTTCAATTAGTTCCCCCCATATATTTGTTTTCCCACAATTTGCCACTCTAGAAACCCAAAGTCCTTTTCCATTGTCTGATCACTTCTCTAAAAATTTATTGTTCAGTTGTTGAGATATAAGCCCAAGTTCTAAATCAGCATACACTGAGTACTCCCCTGTGTATACAGGATGAAGTTAATGAACCTGTTCGTTTTTCTCTTCTTAATTTGTCTTTTGTCAGTTTAATTTGCAGGTGCCCAGCCAATAAACCTAAAATGAGTAGAGGAAAATATATTTTCCTCCCCTACACTATTAAGATGTTCTTTTCCCTCAGTGTTACTTTTGCTCAAGGTTCTAAAGAGAAGGCTTTATCTCCACTCTTCCTTACGCTACTTAGTAAAGAAAGTTAAATTTATTAGATTGAAAGTATGAAATTTTGTTTTTTCTATTATGGTCAAATAATGACAATTTCATATAGTTCAACCTAGTCTGGCATTAACAGTTAATTTCTATAGGCTCTGTAGCTCCAGGGCATAATATCCAAATATATCAATTTTCCATAAAGAGAGAACAGAAATAAAATTAGGAAAAGGGAGTGTGGTACTTTTTTCTCCAACAGAGGACATTCTAACAGAATAAATATCACATACTTTTAGTTACTATTCTACATTTTTATTGACAAAGTCAGGATCAGAGCTTTAGTTTTGAAAGTGCTTTCAAGCATCTTATTGCATCTGACCCCAACAAATTTGTGAAAAAAACAGATAGTTTAAGGAAGAGAAAAATGACGTTGAAAAGGACCTACTCATAGTTAAGTGGCCAAAGAGAAGTAAAACTGGACTCAAACCTCAGTCCCTCTTTCTCCTAGTCCATTCCTTATAAGTTAATAAGGTCTTTTAAATCAATAGCTCCTAATTTTTTTTCCTACTACCACATCATTTACAGAAAAATCTATTCCCATCAGCAATATTTCTTATTTCTGGGAGTGAGTCTCCAAAGAAAACGAGGAGGGGAGGAACATCCAGCTCCCCCTCCCCACCCCTAGATGAAAGTACATAGTCTGAAAAAAACAAACCCCTGAAGATTCTCACATGCTTCTCCTTACTTTCCCTCTGCACTGCTCCTAACCCCCAATCACTCTTTTAACTCCCCTGGAATCAGTGATTTCATAGTTGTATACTAGCCAACTATCCAACCTACTTTTTTTTTTTCATGGATAGTAAGCCACATCTTCCTCGGTTTTGGAAAGCGGCCACTTACCAACATCCTTCCGAATCCGATACAAAAGAAGATGTCCTTGTTTGGTTCCAACAAGAAGCCATTCCTCTGGAAAAGAAGAGAGTTGTGAGGAGTTAGTCAGCTTTAATAAGACTCTGTTTCTTTATCTGGAGGTTGTAATCAGAAGCGAAGAGTCAAGAAAATGAGTTGCTTTCGATAGCAAGTGTTTTGCAAAGCTAAAGAATGCTTATAGTCAAAAAAATGTTTGAGAATTAACCAACCAAAAAAGTATTTATTCAACAATTACTAGGCTAGACAGATTAGAGAATTAAAAATTGTCCCTGGCTTCATTGTTTCAAAGTTAAACTGACCCTCCTAAAATGACAGAAGTTTATAAAATCATAAAATGGATCATATAAACATGAAACGAGCTATCTATCTCAGAAATAACTAAAAGGCATCCTTTGAAGGTTAAAGATGTTACTTCAGGGAAAATAAGAAGTACCACAGCATATTAAGCTGACAGAACTCATGATCTCAAAAGATCGTCTAGCACAGAAGTCAGCGGGGGCTCTGGTGACCAGCAGAGGACCTGACCCACGTTAGGCCTCCATGTCGTGTAACTCAGCCGTGCATGCAAAACACACCAGGAGAAGCCCGCAGAGCAGCCACAGCACAGGGTGAACAGCCCCTTCTGAGACTCAACATTGTGTATCAGAAAGTGGAACACATTACACAAATAAGTAACACACACACCAAAAAGTGAGAGGCAGACCTAGAAAATTCCTGACAGCCTAATCCTGAGCCACAAAGTTGGACCTGCTCCCTCCTGGGAAGTTTACCCAATTGAAGCCCTGTCAAATAGTGCAACCCAGTTCAACCTCATGTGATAAACTGACAATCTTATTTCTAGCCCAAGGCTGGCCACTGCAGGGACTAAGCTAGTGGTCACTTCCCTTCTTTGGGTCATAGGACAAAGAGCAGTGTTTCTCAAAGCATATGCCCCTGATTAACCACATCAGAATCACTGGGGAATTATTAAAAAGGCATATTCTTGAGCCCTGCTCCCAGAAATTCTGAGTCAATGATTCTGTGGTAGTTTCCTAAAATTTGCATTTTTTAATTTAAAATTTTTATTATATGAGACATTTATGTAATTCCAAAGTTAAAACTGAGAAGTCTAGCTTCCATCTTTGTCCGCTCCACCTTGTTCATTCACTTCCGCTATAGGTAACCATTTTATTAAATTTTGATTTATCTTTCCATTGTTTCTTTGGATAATATAAGCAAATATGATTGCATATATGCAAATACACACACACATATCTGCATTTATTTTACAGGCTCTGAATATACATTAAAGTTTAGAAACCACACTCTAGAATCAGACATGATTTATTGGATTTGTGACCTTGGAAAAATTACTTAAATTCTCAGGTTCTTCTTCTGCAAAATGGAGTTATTATTTTATAAAAGCCCAATACGATTAGTACTCAACAAATGGAAGCTATTACGATTAATATCATTATTAATAAAATAAATATTTAATGAATACCTGATATGAGTAAGGAACTGTTCTAGGCACTACAAATAAAGAATATACAAAACAAGTTCCTGCTCTGAAGTAATTTATATTATAATATGGAGAGACAGTAAGAATATATAGCATTAGGTGGCAATCCATGATAAGATAAGGCTTGAATAAGAGAACAGTGCATTGGTGGATGTGGCATTCTCTTTAATACAGGTAACGAGTGAAAGTCTTCCTTGTTTAGATGACATTTCAGCAGAGACCTGAACCACAAGTACAAAGGCCCTGAGGTAGGTATGTGCACTGTTTGTTCATGGAACAAGGAAGATGATGTTACTAGTACCAGAAAGGCACAAAGGGTAAGAACACAGGAGATAGAGTCAGGAAAGAAACCAGAGGCCTGATCATGTCAGGTGTAACCAGCCATGGTAAGAACTTTGGAACTTATTCTACTTATGATGGGAAGCTAACTAGGGGTTTTGGGCAGAGAAGAAATGTGACTGGATTAAGTTTTCAAAGTATCACTCTACCTCTATGTGGATAAAAAACCAAACAAACAAAAAACTGAAAAAAAGGCACAATGGTAAACACAGGGTGATCAGTCAGAAGACTACTATAGTAATTCAGATGAGAGAAGACAGTGCCTTCAGCAATAGTAGAAAAGGTGGAGATGAAAATAACTGAACTCTAGATTTATTATGGAGGTGGAGCAAACAAAATTTGCTGATGGATTGGATGTGATGTATAAGAGAAAACTTGAAGAATGATTCCAAGGTTTTCCTGGTCTTAGCCAGATGGGTAAACAGAAATGCCATTTGCTGAGATATGATGTTTGAGGAGAGTATAATCATCAAGAACTGTTCTGGCCATGCTACTAGACATTCAAAAAAGATGCTGAAAAGGCAACTGGATTCTACAATTCTGGAGTTTAGGGATAAGTTGTCATCAGTATCTTCCTTATTTCCATTTCCCAGGAGATGGATTATGGTGTCTCAAGACATCTTCCAGTTCAAATATTGTCTGGCCCTGCATGATCTGGCTCCTGGAGGTTCCTGGATAAACTTCAGGTAAAAAGAGGTAAAACTGGAAAGAGTAATGTTTATTGCTGCTAAAGTCTAAAAATAAAGTAGTTTTGAGGGAGGAGGCAGTAAATGGCCTCTTATAGCCCAATACCTACCACAGCATCCTATGATGCAGTGAGCATTTCTCTTGTTTGGTAAGAGATCAAGACAGGCCATAATCTACCTACCATTTCAAAACTGTCTTCTTCAAAAGCACAGATACAGGGACTTGTAAGAGTGACAAAGTGAAGCTGGTATGAGAGGCTGAGATATGTGTGTTACTAATTCCACAGATTATCAGAGTCAAGCATGTGACAAACTAAATAAAGTGGGGTAAACAGCTACAGCCATCCTTTTCAGAAACAGATCCTAGGCAGAGTTGGGACCTCTCCATGTTTCCCTAATAGGCAGCATGTCTCTAGTATTATTTATTTATCATAATCTGCTTGCCTTGGTCCCCCAATGTGAGTTCCAGAAGCACAGGCATGTGTTTTATTCATCCTTGTATTCTTGTCCCTAGCAGAGAGACTAGTCCATGCAGATACTTAATACATATTTGATGAACAAATAGGTAAATGAGTCCCTTTGTGTAGTGTCAGGTCTCACATTACAATTTTTTCTCCTCTATTTTTAATTCTTACTGAGAGCATTATTTAATGACAGATAATGGAGGCTTTCTTGAGATATCTGGAGGAAGCAGGATCCCCTCCTTAGCCCAAAGGAGTAAGGCAGTTTACTGTGGAGGTGTGATTTTAATGAGGCCCAGGGATGGTAAAAGCAGGAGGAACACACATTATTTGTAGTGAAAGCTCCCTACTGAAGAAGCCCTGATGAACTCTGCAAAGCTGACTGGGTGGCACTGTCCACAGATGATGCACAAGATGCCAGCCACCACCAAGATTCCACCAGGTCCATCATGGGTACTGAGCTCAGTATGTATGAGATCTGATTGAGGGTCATGAGCCACCTTTTTATGGCCCTTGATTTCTGGCACCTGGACATTAACAGGAACTACTGAAATTATTCATTTGGTCTTTAGTGGCTGTTAGGCACAATCAGTCAGAAAGTAAGAGCACAATGTTCATAAATAGTTAAGAGTCAAGGTTTAGACTCCTGAACCCTTCTGTATTCTGGAGTATACAAGAAATAAGAGATATCTGACCCTGCCTTCTACACTGGCCACTCTCAACAGGATTATGCAAGTTTTTATGGGTTAGATTTCATGACAGCCTGGAATGATGCTTCTCGACCTACAGTTAGGTAAGTTGGGTACGGTACTTTGAATGTAAGGCAATCAATCATTTGGCTAGACTGAGTTTAAAGTAAAAAACGTGAGTTACCTACAATAATGAGAAGTGAGCCATGAATGGTTAATCACTGGAGGTGTGTGAGTGTGTGTGTGTGCGGGGAGGCATACGGTATTAACAAGTTCAATTCCCCTCTACCACAACACAATCATCTGGGTAAGTTCAAGCCCTGGACAGGATGAAAACTTTCCACTGCTTGTGCCTCCAAACTAAAGACTTCCTGGGAATCTAAATGAGCCAAAGCTGTGCACAATAAATAGGGAAAACTCAACCTCCAACTCTACCCCAAGAGCAAGGGGAGGTGGAACGTCCCTAAAACCCTTGGGGACGCCCAAACAGCCCCACCGTCTATCTACCATGCTTTGCACTCCTTTATCCGAAGCCCCTCGTGGACAGCGTCTGACAGGAGCCCACGCAGCGAAACGCCCGTCCACTTCCCCAGCCTCCCGAAAGGTCAGGGCCGCGCCCGCGCTGCCCCCGCCTCAGCCCCTCGGTCTTTCGGCTCACCCCAGGCGGCCAGACAGTCGATCTGCAGAGGCAGCTTTTCTAAGATCGGCACCGGCTCGAAGGCGTCATGCATGGCGGCGAGCGGAGTCGCCGCGACAGTCTCACCCTGAGTGTGCCAGGACGGGCTCGGGGCCACAACTAGGCTAAGGAAAGAGACAACCAGGATCTGCCCAAGGACCCCAACTACAGGCCCTTCCACAGCACATCCATCAACACCAGACTTCCTGCTGGCCTAAGCCCGCCTCTTCCGCAGCCTAAGTCCCGCCCCTTCCGCTCCGCTTGCTGATGCACCGTCAAGGCATGCACGCAAGCTTGGGTCTCCAATACTCCCAGAGCTTCTCCATCCTGGAGTCCGAGCAGCCATGGGCTTAACGCGGAGTGGGAATTACTTTAATCGTAGAACTTTCTTCAGCAGTGTAGCGTAGTGGTGAAAGAATTCGGGGTTTGGCCTCAGGCCCGGGGAGGGGATCTGCCATTTAGGAAATTAGCTGACATTTAAGAAATTTCATCTCCAGAGGCCTTAAATTTCCTTATCTGCAAAATAATGGCGGTGTCATGCATCTACCTAGCGTTGTAAGAACTTAGCAATGCCTAAAACACTGAGTACGTAAATAAATGGTAGTTTTATCATTACCATTATCATCCCAGCCCTACCCTTAAGTTTTAAAGGTTGTTCCAGGCCAATGGTTCTCAAAAGGGGGTCCCTAGACCAGCATCATCAGCATCACCTGGGAACTTGTTAGAAATAGTCTGAGGTCTCATGCCAGCTCTACTGAATCACAAACTCTGGAGTAACAAAGGAAGGGGTAGGCGGTGTCCGGCAGTCTTGTTTTAAGTCCTCAAGGTTGAGTCCACCATGTACTTCATAAAGTTTGAAAGCCACGGCAAGAATGATCTGTATCTAGCCAGCCTCCCAACCCCACCCCACAAGAAAACAGCAGGTGTCATAAAATTAAGCATTATGGTTTAAAGCAAAAATGTAAAAGAAAAAAGGGGTGAATATGGTATGAAGCAGTAAAAAAATGACCTGGTCACTTTGGTTTTACACAATTGTCAGTTTCTTCATCTGTAAATTAGTAATATTGACCCACCTTTACCTGTTTCTGATAATCAAATATTTTCATGTAATAAAAAACACAAAAATTGTTAAATGAATCTTGAGCTATTTTTGATTTTTATCACAGAAAATAAACACTTTGAAAATTTAGAATTGCCAGCTGTGATAATGGAAGAAGGCCTAATACCTTGTAGTACCAGGCCCAAGGACCAAGACTAAAATAAATGATACTATAAATTCCTTCTGAACCTTTTCTAAAACAAAAAGATATACTATCTCAACTCCCAGTAAATTAAGCAGGAAAAAAAAAAAAAAAAAGCGAAAGAATTATAAGGTCTCAGGATACAGAATCTACTATATACTCCTGCTTAACTAACACAATAGTTTTTTTCCTAGCCTCAGGTTGATACCTAACCAGCCTCAAAAAACATTTGATCTACTATCCTGCAGCAATGACTGTTATTCACTTGCTAAGTTTTAGTATGGAAGTACAGAAGCATATGAGTGAGACCAGCCTTTAGCAGAAGGTTAATCTGAGAATACTCAATTCCTGGCATGGTTCCTTAGAGATCCTGCCCAGGTAATTTTTCTTAAATCACCACAGCAAACAGCTATAGAAAAATGTTATATAAATGTAAACACTTTCACTATAGAATGAGTGAAGATTATGGTCATGTGGTTTCAATAGATAATATAATATAGAATAAAAGCCATGGGAGGAAAATTCCCACAAGGGAGTTTGGGAGAAAGAAGTCTTTAGAGAAAGCTTAAAAAAAAGAGAAACACATTAATTTTGTTAAATTCTTTTTATATTAAAAAATGGATGAACTTTCTAGGTAGAACAAAAATCTTGGGAAGGCAGAAGTGGACAAAACCATTAAAACAGAAATGTAGTGCTTCAATTGAATCCCATCACCTTGTGATGTGTCTTATACACAGTCTCTAAACCAACACCAGAAATAAGAACAGCCAACCCTTAAATGAGCAGCAGTCCAAGGCCTCCACACTACTCCATGCAGAAAAAACTGTTTTAGCCGTAAGGGCTGGTTTCCTTTGTATTAGCTTCTGCTTCTGAAGTAGTCTTTAGCAGGGTACTCACTCACAAGTACTTTAGAGTGCCTTTCTGCATCCAGTGCAACACTCAGTGAATGGGATGAAGGCAAACAAAGCATTGCCTAGGACTCCTCAATGCTGCCTTGGGGGCTTACAAAACAGTAGTTAAAAGCTCGGGAGTGTGCACCACATTGCCAGCAATGGGATCTGTCACAATAGCAGATGTCAAAAGAGTTAAGCTAATATTTCTCTCTAAAGTACATCTGAAATAGAAAAATCTTTAATATACACCATTTGTAAACAAAATTGCACTTGATTTTGCTTTTTTAAATGATCTGAATTACACTGTAAGTTTCTTTCTTTCCCTCTTTTTTTTTTTTTTTCCTTTTAATCATTGATAGAACCATGGCTCCTTAAGTCAGGACTTTTTCCCGTCCCCCCCCACAAAAAAACTACCTCTGCAAGATGTAACCTTGGCTTCCCAGGAAAGGGCAAGATCATTAACAGCTTCCCCCATCACCTATGTAACTCCCTAAATAAATAAAAATTACAGGCAGTTGCTCCTGGAAATTACATACTATCATGTCGATGCCGTAGTTCTTTAGAAGATGTTAAACTTTTTAGTTTGACAGAACAAACAATTTAAACATTATAGAAGGTTCAGGAACAACACACATAAGTTGCATAAACATCCATGTCAGGGTGTGGGAAGGAAAGGGGCATCAGTGTTGTAAATAAGAAACTTGTAGATTTTTCCCATCCTATGAACTTGTTTTAAATGACATGTTCTCCTTGTTCTGACACCTCTCGCCAGCTCCAATGCACAAAGATCAAGGAACAGATCAGGATGTCACTGCTTCCTTTAATCCCATGGAGCAGTGTTGAAAGACTGACAGAAGCTGATCTCTTCCCAGACAATAGCCATCTTCAACTACCGTACACATCTTTCCATTTTTTATTCCATTTTGGACCTTTCAAAATGTGTGATCATTCGTTCCTAGGGGAACAAAACAAACATACAAAAAAAGGTTTATTCTAAGTACATTAATTTTAAATGTTCTACACTCCAAATATCTTCTACATAGTTGATGCACACATGCATTTTCCACAATTACTTGGTTTATGTTCATAAAAAATTTAAAGAGTGATGGTTCCTAACTTTCTATGAAGATTTTGAAACAGAGATGTCCAGGCTCCACACAAGATTTAACTGAATCAAAATCTCTAGGCTTTCAGGGAAAGCCGGGATGGCTCAGCGGGTTAAGTGCTCGCTTTGAAACCCCAAGGACCAAGGATCGAATCCCAGCTCCGGTCCAGGTGGACCCACATGCTAAACTGGGGTGTGCTTCAGGAATGCAGTGAGGCCCCAGTTCAGTTAAAAAAAAAAAAAAATTTTAGGGGAAGCCGGGATGGCTCAGTGGGTTAAGTGCTCACTTTGTAGCACCAGGGAGAGGATCGAGTCCCGGCCCCGGCCCGTGAGGAACCATATGCTGAACTGGGGAGTCCCCCCAGTTCAGTTCTCTCTCTGTCTCTGTCTCTGTATCTCTCTCT
>PVKE010006038.1:38621-56227 GCA_004027555.1 Craseonycteris thonglongyai
GCATATTTATTTCTATTTTACTTTTGACAGATAGAGAGAGAGACAGAGACAGAGACAGCTAGAGAACCGAACTGTGGGAACTCCCCAGTTCAGCATGTGGGTCCTGCCTGGGCCGGAGCCGGGATTCGATCCTCGGTCCTCGGTCCTCGTGGCCTCAAAGCGAGCGCTCAACCCGCTGAGCCGTCCCGGCTTTTCCCTGAAGATTAAACCTTTGACATACTAGTTAAATGAAATTCTATGTGAGCAAAAACTACTATTAAGTCAGTGCAAAAGTAATTGAGGTTTTGGACCATGAATTTTAAACCACTATAACCTAGGTTCACACACATTTTTATTAATCAAAATAGGAATCATTACTATCAACACATTTTTGCCAATAAGAAATAAACTTGCTCATTCCTATAGCATAAAAATTCACGCTTCAGAGTTCGACAAACTCTTAGAAAGCATTTTCTGTATCCTACTGGTTGTGGAAGCACTTTCCCTGCAAAAAGTTTTCTCAAGATACTTGAAGAAGTGGTAGTTAGTGAGAGGTCAGGTGAATATGGCGAATGAGGCAAAACCTTGTAGCCCAATGCGTTCAACTTCTGAAGCGTTGGTTATGTGAGGTGCAGTCAGGTGTTGTCAGGGAAGAGGACTGGATTCTTTCTGTTGACCAATGCCGTCTGCAGGCTTGCAGTTTTTGGTGCATCTCATTGATTTGCTGAGCATACTTCTCAGATGTAATGGTTTTGGCAGGATTCAGAAAGCTGTAGTGGATTAGACTGGCAGCAGACAACCAAACAGTGACCATGACCTTTTTTTGGTGCAAGTTTGGCTTTCAGAAGTGCTTCTGAGCTTCTTCTTAGTCCTACTACTGAGCTGGTCATTACCAGCTGTCACATAAAATCCATTTTGTCGCACATCACAATCCAACTGAGAAATTGTATGTTGTTGTTTCATAGACTAGGACAACACTGCAAAACAATTGTTTTGATTTTTGGTCAGCTCACGAGGTACCCACTTATCGAGCATTTTCACCTTTATGACTTGTTTCAAATGCCAATGACCATAGAATGGTTGATGTTGAGAACTCTGGCAACCTCTCCTATAGTCTTAGAGGGTAAGCTTTGATGAGTCCTGTCAATTGGTAGTTTTCAACTTCCGATAGCCAGCCATTACATTCCTCATCTTCAAGGCTCTCGTCAACTTCACAAAACTTCTTGAACCACCACTGCACTGTAGCTCTTTTAGTAGTTCCTGGGCCAAATGTGTTGCTGATGTTGCGAGTTGTCTCTGCTGCTTTATGACCTACTTTGAACTCAAATAAGAAAACCACTCGAATTTGCTTTTTGTCTAACATCATTCCCATAGTCTAAAATAAATATAAAATAAGCAGAAAGTTATAAGTCATTAGCAAAAAATATATAAAGTGAGAAATTCTCATTCAAATGATGTGTAACACAACATTTATTTAAGAATGTATTTGGAGGTCAAGCCGGGATGGCTCAGTGAGTTAAGTGCTCACTTTGCAGCCCTGGGGACCAAGGATCGAATCCCGGCCCCGGCCTGTGCGGACCCATATGCTGAACTGGGGAGTGCCCCCAGTTCAGTTCTCACCAGGGTGAAGACCCCCGCCCAGTTCCTGCCCTGTGCAGCCCCGCACCCACCTGTGGAATACAATTATGTGGAAAAACCAATGATGTACAACTATGGAGACTGTTCTGGGCCCTCCCCCTTCTCTCTGTCTCTGTCTCTGTATCTCTCTCTCTCTATCAAAAACAATAAAAATAAATCTTAAAAAAAAAAAGAATGTATTTGGGGGGGATAAGGAGGGGGCATCAAATATATGGTGATGGAAAGAAAGCTGATTCTGGGTGGTGAGCACATAATGAAATATACAGACACTATAATGTAGAATTAATTGTACACCTGGAAACAATGTAATTATTACCAACCAATGTCACCCCAATAAATTTAACAATTAAAAAAAAAGAATGTATTCCAATATCAAACAGCAATTTCAACAATGCAAAACTGCAATTACTTTTGCACCAACCTAATATTTATTTTTCAAATTAACATTTGCGACTGCAATATCCAGTACTGGATGCATATAACTTGCAAACTTTATTTCAAAATCTCCCATGTCTGGTAGTTATAAAGTGCACGTACCCAAGCCATCCTTTGATTTTTACAAGTGACTCACCAAGGGAAACATCATCCGGAGTGTATATTTGTTCAAATTTATTATTTAAATAGTCGACTATACTCACACTTTTCACAGTCTGACTTCTTTACACAGTTTCATTATCCGCAAGTGAAGAAAATGTGCTATAGCCAAGAAATATTTGCAAGGCAACTTTTGAAAATATCGGTGTCTCTCATACTGCTCTTTTTGACCAGTACATATCTAGTGTAGATTTTTGTACTTGCAATATAATACATAATGAAAGGTATGCTTTAATTTCATCACTTCTTATTAGAAACCACCCACAGTCCTTTTTTGAGTTCTGGTTCTTTATCTTTTGGCTTGCTTATCTGTTTCTATAGTTAAAAATCATCACTTAGCACTTGTTTCAAAACACAAAGAGGTGTAGGATTTGCTCCTAGTCTTTACAAAACTAGTGTTTATACCAGCAATTTGGGTATATTTGGAATATTTTTTTCTTACCAATTCCATACTTCATTTCCTGAATCATAATCATCACCGCCTGATACAGATAGAGGTCTTGACGTTTACGAACATTATGTTAAATAGGGCTACCTTTGCTTGAATTGGAATCTTCTGTTGAATAGTCAACCATATGAATTTGTTGAATATCAGTCTTGCTGTTTTCACTTGAATACCCTCACTTGGCTTTCAGTGTCACTTTTGTACTGAATTCAAAACGGACATCTAAAGGGATTACTTCTACAATTCACACTTTAACACTGAATATATAAAATTATTTCTTGAAAATATTTGCATTATAACTGCATTCAAGGCAAATTAAATCTGAGCATGTCTTAGAGATGTCAATGTTTACAATGGCTTAAGAAACACATAATTATCCAAGATGTCTATGTCAAGGGGTTAAGCTTTAATAAAAATGTGAATCTCCTCTAATTCAGAAATTTGACTTGAAAAAATAGTCAAGGATGTGGGCAAAGATTTAGCCACAAGCATTTCTACTGCAGCACTCAGAATTATATAAAAATACCAGAAGGAATTAAGTGTCCAAACATACAGGATTGTGTAAACAAGGTATGATATAGCCATATAATGAAATATTATATAATGATTAAAATTACATGGATGAAAAAGTTCTACAGACCTATTACACAACAATGCACATACAGTTAACACTTTGCACTTGAAAATCATTAGGATGACCAACTTATGTGTTTTCACCACAATTTCTTGGAGCATTCAAAGGCTTTCTGAAGTCAAGAGATTCTAAAACAATCTAATATTCAGAACGTGTCCAAAACTAGTTCCCAAAAGTTTATTGTGCAACCTCCTAAATAAACTATATGGAAGCATATTAAAAGACTACAAAAATCAACACAAAAATTAAGGACTTAATTATAACCCTTAATATCTAAAGAAAATAGTGACACAGATAACACTGAATAGTAACTTAATTTTATATTTTGATTTGGCCTACTAACTCCTTTCTCAATATTTTATTTTTTCCAAGATCAGATAAAGGTTAAATATGAATAGCCTAAAGACAAAAGACCTAAAAAGTAGGAGAGTATTTGCTACCCAATTTAAACAAAGACATTCTCAAGTCTGACCATATCACTTTGGAAAAGGGGGACATGTACAGAAAGAAAACATTTTTAAATATTTGAGTTTAATATTAGTATTTCTATTTTCATCCTTTTTCAGTGATACTTACCTAGTCAAATAAATAAAATCTCCCTGAAGAGGGGAATTATGACTCCTAATTAAGTCACTAGACGGAGAATTTATACACATGATTTGATTACTAACCTCATCTGAATCCAGAAGGGCTGGAAGTGCTCTGCAGAAAGAAAAATATCAAATTGAATAGTGTCAAATAAAGCCATAGGTGGTTGATAAAGGACAGTGGAATAATGATTGTAATTTAAAGCCTTTTTTTAATAATTAATAAGATTTACATCTCATTAAATGGCTATTTTGGGTGGGGTGGAGCAAATACAAAAATAAGAATCAAAGTTACTGAAATTGTATAGAAAAACCAAAATATGTTCTTTATTATAACAGGACCACTGTTTAATAAAACTACAACCATGGAAAGGAACTCAAAGATTCCAAAAGAATTATTCCATCGATTTTGGGGAAGATCTATAGCTAAATTTTTTTAAGAAGAAATGTCACCTGAAAGAATAATCTTGATGACTTTTCTTTGTATATCATTCCTAATCTTTCATTATTTTTTAACATCTTTAATTATTTTTTAAAGTAATTTCATCTTTTACTTCTAAAAACTATAAGCATTCTTCTTAGTACACCCTTCAACTCATTCAATAAAATAATAAAAGTAATACTAACTTTGAAATAAGATTCTTGTAATGATTTAAAGACTTACACATCTGTCACAGAAGAAGGAACATTCTCTTCTACCCACTTCAAATCATCTTCCTGCTGGGAACATACAAGTACCAGTTGTTACTAAAATGTATAAAATAACATATCTCAAGTAAGGATCTAAAGAGGTCTTGAAATCTTTAAATTTAATCTTTTGTCACTCTGAAGTAGTAGATTCACATAATAATTGGGATTGCTAACATAAAAGTCAAATAATTTTTTAAATCTACTATATTAACAAATATAAAATGATGTCCTACATCCTTAAATACTTCTGCTCGATGGTCTAAAACCTAGAGTTTATTTTACGTAAGCCTTGCTCCTTTAATTGAAATAAATTCTAAAGTCTTTTCTTTGAGAAAAGAGAGAGAATGGAAGAGGGTCCAGAGCAGTCTCCATTATTGTACATCATTATTTGTAACATGGTTTCATTCCACACAGGTAGATGTGGGGCCACGCAGCGGGAACCAAATCTGGGGTCTCCCATATGGGAGGCGAGAACCTTGGCCACCAGGATCAGTGGTTACCAGCTGTGCTGTGGTTCAGCATATGGGTCTGCATGGGCCAGAGCTGGAAATTGAACCCTGAACCTCATGATGGCAAAGCAAGTGTTCAACCTGCTGACCTATCCCAGCATCCCCTAGTTGTTATTGTTTTTAAGATTTATTGTTTTTGACAGAGACAGAGAGAGAAGGGGGAGGTCCCAGAGCAGTCTCCACAGTTGTATGTCATCAGCTTTCAACATGGTTTCATTCCACACAGGTGGGTGGGGCGCGCAGGGCGGGAACTGGGCTGGGTGCCTCCTGCATTGGAGGCATGTCCCCTTGAGCCAGGGGCCAAACCCAGGGGCAAGAACTGAACTGGGGGCCTCCCACATGGGAAGCACACCCCAGTTCAGCATATGGGTCCACATAGGCCAGGATTTGATCCTTGGTCCCTAGGGAAGCAAGGTGCGTGCTCAACCCACTGAGCAACCCCGGCTTTCCCACTAAAGTTCTTAATGTAGAGTAAATGCATAGTTCTAAAACTAAAATCTACTGACTACAAAAATCTCAATCTTTACTACAAAAAAGACCTTAGGTTATTAACAAGGCTATGACTTCATTGATGAAAACCATTAAACAGAACCATCAGACTAGTCTGGTATCTTTGCAGGACATACCGTAGTACCAAACCATTTACTTAAAGATCACTAGGTCCTAGAGAGAATCACTTGCTATCTCTGTTTTAAAAATGTAATAGGGAAAGCTGGGATGGATCAGTGGGTTGAGATCTTGCTTTGAAGTCCCAGGGACTAAGGACCGAATCCCAGCCCCGGCCCATGCAGACCCATATGCTGAACTGAGGTATGCTTCCCATGCAGGAGGCCCCCAGTTCGGTTCTTGCCCCCTGGTTCAGTCCCTGGCTCAAGGGGGCGTGCCTCCCATGCTGGAGGTCCCCAACCCAGTTCCTACCCTTTGCAGCCCCCGGCCACCTGTGTGGAACAAAACTATGTTGAAAGCTGATGACATGCAACTATGGACACTGCTCTGAGACCTCCCCCTTCTCTCTGTCTCTGTCTGTCAAAATCAATAAAATAAATCTTAAAAAAAAAAAAAAAAATTAGGGGAAGCTGGGATGGCTCAGTGGGTTAGGCGCTCACTTTGCAGCCCTGGGGACCGAGGATTGAATCCTGGCCCCGGCCATGCTGACCCATATGCTGAACTGGGGAGTGCCCCAGTTCAGTTCTCACCGGGGTGAGACTCCGGCCCAATTCCTGCCCTGTGCAGCCCCAAGACCACCTGTGGAATGAAACTATGTGGAAAAACCGATGATGTGCAACTATGGACTCTGTTCTGGGCCCTCCCCCTTCTCTCTGTCTCTGTATCTCTCTCTGTCAAAAACAATGAATAAGGGAAAGCCGGGACGGCTCAGCGGGTTGAGCGCTCGCTTTGAGGCCATGAGGACCGAGGATCGAATCTCGGCTCCGGCCCAGGCAGGACCCACGTGCTGAACTGGGGAGTTCCCACAGTTCGGTTCTCTAACTGTCTCTGTCTCTGTCTCTCTCTCTATCTGTCAAAAAGTAAAATAGAAATAAATATGTACTGAAGACAAAAAGATAATTTCTCTCTATAAATGTGAAAAGATAAAAAAAAACAAAACAAAAAAAACAATGAATAAATCTTAAAAAAAATATGTAATTACATTAAAGCACTTATAAAGTAAGCTTAATTACAGCATACGTAAAGAAAATCACTAAGGCCCATACATAACTGTTGAGCTAGAAGACATACTTACTGCTTTGTTTACTTTACTATTTCCATTTGGTTCTTGTTTGGTACTTCTCATTTTCATTCCTTCTGCAGAAGAAAAAAAAGGAGATTGGTTAGCTATGTCAATAGACCAGGATGACTGCAAAAACTGATACAGAGATTTATTTAGGCTTACTGACACGGGATTATACAACAGTTGTTTTCCATCTTTACATTTATGCTGGGAAGTTCAAATCCAAATTTTCAGCTCATTATAAGCAAACTGGACATTTAATGCATAAATTATTCATTAAATTTACCATGACTCCATCTTAAGATTTTACTCTTATTTTTGCTTCTAACTTTATCATATACCAAACTGAGGAACAACACAGTTTTAAAATAATAAGCAATGTACTTATATCAAAGTATCTTGATTTTGATACTCAAAATGTTATGCCCTTGAACAAGTTGACCCTTGAACAAGTATTTGAACTGTGCAGGTTCACTTATACATGAATTTTTCCAATAAAAACAGTAAATGTATTTTCCTTATGATTTTAATAACATTGTCTTTTCTCTAGCTTATTTTATTGTAAGAATACAGCATATCACACAAATACATACAAAATACATGTTAATCAACTGTTTATGTTTATTAGTAAGGCTTCCTTCCAGTCAACAGTAAACTATTAGTAGTTATGCTTTTGGGGGAATCAAAAATTATACATAAATTTTTGACTGCATAAGGGGGCAGTCAGTGCCCCTAACCCCCATGTTGGTCAGGGTCAACTGTACTTGCTTCACTGTATTTCTAAAAACCAGAAAATAATATTTAAAGCACCAATAAAAGGGAAATTTTATCACTACCAAAGCTTTCTTTCAGCATAGGTTCCTTTTGTTCATCCTCCTCTTCTTCCTCAGACAGTGGTGAAAAGGCAAACCTGACAGAACAAATGTAGAACAGAAGAAAAAAATCAGAAAACTACTAAAACTGCTCCACTATCTGGATTTTACAGAACTAATTACTGAAACTGCCCATTAGAGTCATTCATAAAATCAGTTTAATGAATACTAAAATAATTCTCCCCCTTCAGAAAGTTCTCAATTGCCTATATTAGCAAGGGAGAAGCAGGACAGTATCATATTTATAACTGCAGGCTCAACCACATACTATGTATGACTTTAGACAAGTTACTTATTTTCTGTGCCCCAGTTTTCCCATCTGTAAATGGGATAACAGAACATTAGTTATAAAGATGTTTCATGAAAAGTAAGTAAGTCACTTCAAAAAGTGCTTAGTATAATACCTGACATGGAGTAAGTATTCAATAAATGTTCTCTTACAAGCATATCTATCACACAGAGGTAAGTAAATTCTCATGCAATTTAAAATCTCATTTTTCAAGTGGGAAACTGAGAAGATGAAGGCCTAATCTGGTACACCTTAGATCTCTTTCCTTCACAACTTCAAAGGGAAACAAAAGCAGGGATAAAAACAAAATAAAAATAGCCAATCCCTAAATAGTTGAGATACCGTATGCCTCAACTACTGACACATGAATTGTTAATTCCAAAGTCAGTCACATAAGTATTCATTTTACTCTATTGTTACAAAGTGGACTAGGTTACTGATGACAGAAATTGTTCTTTCCTTCTGGACACAACACAGGTGAGATTCTCATTACAATGTCACCACCTATGTACCTGCCTTACTTTCCCATACATATTCTTTCATATTAACAGATGTCAGAATTGAAAGGGACCTGATTACCAACTAGTTCAATCTCCCCTCCTCATTATATGAAGGAAACTGAGGCCCAGAGAGGTGAAAGATGCAGCAGCAGCATGCCAAAAATCAGACTGCAAATTAATAGGAGGGCCAAGACAGGAATACATTTCTCTTGATTCCAGACACAGTGAGTGTTCCTTCCACTATATGACACAGCCCTGACATTGTCATCCACTAAACCACTCTTAACTGATGACATGACCATTCAGTAGTTAGTAGGGTAAATAAGAAACGTCCAAGAACCTCTGGTTGTTTGCAGATGGTCGCCAGAGAATCATGATGACAAAGAGGATCATGGAAAACAGCAACCGCCAGATAGCATCATCCACCCACAGCTCCCGCCAATCCTATCACAAAAAGGGGAAGGACAACATTTATATACATTATCTTAATCTTCTGTTCACAAGCCCTTGGCATAGAACAAGAATCATTTATTTATTCATTCAACTTATATTTACTAAAAGCCTGCTATGCGCTAGACCTAGACCCTGTGCTAAGTGCCAGCGATACACAAAGTAAAAGAATATAGTTTCTTCCCCTGTAGTATTTATTGCTGCTAAAGAAAAGGTACCAACTGAACAGAGTCCTTGTCAGTGCTTCATTATAGCTCTGAGAATCTTTGGGGAAGAGTTTTTATTCAAGGTAAGAAAAAGTAACATTAGATTATTATTTTTTCTAATTTTCATTTTTATTTGTTTTTACCAAAATAGTGTTAGGAGCATCCAAAGAAATGCTACTGGCCATAGTCTTTGTGCTCAGATCTTAAGGACTGCCTCCTACTCAGATTAGTACTATTTACACATACTTAATGTTCAGGACCCTGAAGTTGAGAATTCTCAGTTAAGGCAAGATTAGGTTATGGCACTCTGGTTATCACTTATAAAATTCTCCTACACTGTTAGGACATATAGCCAGACCTGCACTCCCACCCCCAAAACAAAACAAAGCAAACCAAAAAAAAGCGTACCATATCAAGAACCATAATAATATAGACTATTTAGAAGGGCGGAAGCATGCTAACCCTGAGAGAGGAGTCTTAGCCCTAATCTCTTATAAAGGGTGAGCCTTACCACTCTCATCAATATTGTCATCACTGTATACAACAGTACATTACTCAAAAATGCATGTACTGGGGATGCTGGGATGGTGTTAAGCACTTGCTTTGAAGCCCCGGGGTCCAAGGATTGAATCCTGGCCCCGGCCTGAGCAGCCCCATATGTTGAATTGGGGAGTGGCCCCCAGTTCAGTTCTCACCATGGAGAGCTTCCCATGTGGGAGGTCCCCAGTTTGACCCCCAGCTTGTGGAGTTGTGCCTCCCATGCAGGAGGCCATCACCTGGTTCCTGCACTGCACGGTCCCCCGCCCACCTGTGTGGAATGAAACTATGTTGAAAACTGATGAGACTGCTCTGGGCCCTCCCCCTTCTCTCTGTCTGTCTCTCTCTGTCAAAAATAATAGTATAAGTCTTTAAAAAAATGCATGTGGTTATTATAACTCACCGACTGACAAGTCACTATCCTGAACTTCATGGTTGTCCAAATGATAAACACAATAGATGCTAATAAGAAATAAAAAGCCTGGTCAAAGTGTGAATGTTGGTTTATATCCCCAATAACATTCTCCAATTCTCACACATTCCTAATCCCCAATATATCACAATGATTTTCTATCAGTTATTTTAACAAATTTATTCAAACAAATTTACTTAACATCAATTTTATAAACAAGGTCCATAATAGGCACTCTTTTATCAACTCTTTGTACTTGAAAAATAGTTTTAACATCTGGCTAATTCAGTAACCCTCAGAATTGAAAAAAAAATATATTAGAAATATGGCCTTCCCAGCATTATCAATAATACAACTCTTTCCCTTCCTTTGTCCTTAGTATAGTAATGCTAATTTTTCTTTGGCTGATTATATGAAAAAAAAAAAGATTGATAAAATGACTGCAAGATAAGAGTTGTTGGTTCTAATCATAGGCCAGACCTTTCATTTCTGGTACAAGGGCCAAAAGGTAAGCAAAATTAGCTTACTTTGGTTAATGGTCTACTTAATGTCTATATTTTATGCATGCTTAATGACATATATAAAAGTAATAGAATAGCAATGTACCCTCATCTATAATTCTGTAGGTATTTAGTAAAGTCTACAAGCTAGTATTAATGTCTTCTAAAAGGAATCTAAATGCTATATACAACCCAATAGCTAACTTGCCTCAAGAAAAAGAATGGGGGAAGCCAGGATGGCTCAGTGGGTTAAGCGCTCACTTTGCAGCGCCAGGGACTGAGGATCGAATCCCGGCCCCGGCCTGTGCGAACCCATGTGCGGAACTGGGGATTTTCCCCAGTTCAATTCTCTGTCTCTGTATCTCTCTCTCTGTCCAAAAAAACCAAAGAATGCCTCATAAAAAGAATGGAAATAAGAGAGGAGTATACTAAGAATTAAAATCATATGTGATTGATTTTCAGCTATTATACTTAAATAAGTAATTTTCAATCTTTTTTGAACCACAGATCCCTTCGAGAATTAGAAAAATGCTAAAGACCCACTCCCTAAGTGATATGTACAAAACTTTGTTTAATTTTAGAGAGCCCACTTATGGACTCTCAGGTTAAGAATCTGTTTCTAAAAGGATGGCATTTAAACAGTAGGAAGAAAGTCCCGAACTTACCTGCCACTGCCGAGATAAGTGTGTTGGTGAAATGTCGGTACAAAGAGAGTTTTACAATGTTCCTCCGAAGTTTTAATAGCTTCATTGTTTGAGTCAGGCTAATAAATATGTGTTTGCAGGTCAAGGAAATCAACATTCAGAAAAAAACAATAAGTTAGTAAATTAATGCTCAATTTCTTTGAGGATCTGGGGGTCATACTGATAAGAGATAAGGATCCCAGAAGCCTTACAGACTTCTTATTTACAATCTCACAAACACCCCAAACCTCACTGTGATTAATAAGAAAGTCTTCATTTTTAATGAGACATTGAAGAGAAGACAAAACCAGGATAAAATAAGAATGCAAAATAAAAAAGGGGGGGATATAAAAAAGAAACTTTCTGAAGAAACAAAGATGAAAAAGAAAGACAAATGGAAGAAAATGAGTAATGGACAAGGAAACAAGTTAGCATCATTTTCTCTTTTCCTTTAAGACAAGTAGCTGTTTTCTATGTAAGCTAATCCAGTCTAGGGTCATAAATACACTCATTCCTACCACCTCCCAGAGTTCTACACTTGGTCCTTTCTGCCATGGTAAGGAACCTGCCAATAGCTGTCTGATCACTTGTGAATTAAAAGGACCATATAATTACAACTGGCTAAGAACTGCAGGCAGTTAGGCTCTAAAAGCAACAACTCTCCATTTTCAGAACAGTATTCTGAAGTAGAAGTTGCCACAGAAAGATAAAAGTGGAAATGACGACTACTAAAGATGATATAGCCTCTCATGTCCAACTTTCAGAATCAGCAGATATGAAAATAATTGAGTTGGAACTTGGTCTGCCCTTTGCAGAGACTTAGCTACTACCTAATCAGTGGGTTATCTTATTGTATGGTCTAGTCCGGGGGTGGCGAACCTATGGCACACGTGCCCAAAGTGGCATGCGGAGCAATTATTTTGGCACACGGAATTATTGTTTTTTGTTATAAAAACATCCTATGCCCCTTATACACATAAAAATAATTGATAACTCTATCTCACTCGATGGGTTGGCACGCGAGTCAAGCGAGTATACTCTTATTTCATAAACTTTGGCACTCAATCGCCAAAAGGTTCGCCACCCCTGGTAGTCTCACCTTCCTCTCTACTACTCCCAATATTCACAGAGGTTTATTTTACAAAGCATATTTGAAAGATATTGATCTAGAAAAGCTTTGGACATTCAAACATAAGACACGTCAATTTCAAACATTTGTGATACAAGACAATCCACTCAAATTCACAAAATTTCAATTGTTTACATACAGTTTTTTATAACAGCCACAGTTTATCAAGACAATAATATTGCACAATTACAAATAGGACCAAATACACAAAAACCAAAGCAAATTTTTTAAACCCTCTAAAAGGTAAAAGTCTAAAAACTTAAATCCTTCATTTAACAGGCCAAGTCCCTAATAAACAACTGTTCCATTTTAAGAAGAAGGAGGAAAAAAATTACTCAAATAGAAATTTGTTTGTTATCTGCTAGTTGACTTTGCCTGTAAATGAATCAATATTTATTCGATGCTTCTGAATGAAAGTGCAAAACACTTAACCTGGAAGGGTTAAAACCTGCTAAACCTACGTACATAGAATTTTAAGAGAATCAAACAATCTTCTGTAGCTTCGGAAATAACATATTAAGAATCAAAATCTTTTCATCATTTTTAAAGCATTTAATAATTCCTAGAGGCTGAAAGGACAGAAGCAGAGCAGCCAGTGAGTATAACATTAAATGGGGTACACAAATAAGTCCAAATTAAGGTAAATATGTTCATTTGAAAAAAAGAAAAAAATATTGTTCAGTCCACAGTCACCAAGTTCTGATGCAATTTTTAAAATGAAAAACAAGCAAACAACAGTAATAAAAAATGCTTACCTGAGAACTTAGGTTGTTAGACTGAAAATACCCTATTCCCCAAGCTAAGAAGTAATCAACAAAACTGGTAAAAACCCTTTGCAGAAAGACCAATGGACACCCATCTCCAAGGGAAGAAAATGGACTGCCATCGAACAAGCCAATGAGAAGGATATCCACCAGCACAGGGCAGTGTCTAGGAAAGCCAAGGGGATAAAGGCCAAGGAAGCAAGATCAGTCTGGGCCTGCAGACAAAGAAAAAGAGATGTCTAGAGAGGCACTGAGAAGAAACCAGCACATGATTCTGCATTTATAAAATCAACTGGAATGGATTTGCATTTGAAGTGAAAGAAAATTAAAAAGGAGTAATACTTGGCACCTTCATCATTCTTCCCTTCTGACAAACCATCATGTAGAATATACAGCTGTTAGCATTTCACACAAACTGTTGATTACAATTGCAATACAATGAAACATGCTGCTAACCACACAGAGTTTCTAATATGTTAAAATCCATGTTAAGAAGTGACCATACCAAAAAAGTTATGGTGGTACAAGCTCCCACCCCATCCTATCATTTCCTATCATTTGGATTTTGACTACAAATCTAAAAAGAACCTTCTCCTATTTAAAATTACTGCATCATTAACATACTAAGAATTATTGATTTCCAGAATTATAATTAATTTTACAAAAAAAAGTTCACCTCAAAATAAGATGTAAGGTAACTATCTGTCCTCAAAACTTTCCTGCTTGTTTTCACAAGTTTATATATATATATGATGCTATTTATATAACCCTAATTACCCAATCACCAGGGCATTATTGAAAGGATATCCATAAAATAATACAGGCATCAATTGTTGACAGGGCCAGGTTTACTATCAAAGCCAAGGAATAAGGAAAATACTACAGCAGCAGAAGACAGAAAATGAAATGGACAGAGGGGTTAAAGTTCCTAAAAGTCTAAAGAAATTACATACAAAGACAGTGATTTGAATACCTAATTTGCATCTATAAAGTGTTTTACTTAGGCAATTTATTGCAAAACTTATGGAGCCCAGTTTAATTGAGGGGAAAATTGAGTTGATAGAACTTACCTCCTTGAATCTAACAAGTTATTAGAAAGTGATGTTTAAATAAGAAAACATACGAAAATGACCTAGAAAAGCCCTCTTCTTCACATTAATCCAGCTCTAACATAAATTTCTTTCATCATTTATATCTACCTCAGTGCTTTGGTTTCTTTCCCTGAAAAGGCATAATTATGTAATTCATAAGAATTATGTGAAACTTCAACTGCATTTTAAGAAAGCCTTTGAAACTCAAGTGCTGGTTAAGCAAACAGCACTTGTAACTTTAAAACAAAAATTAAATTAGCCAGCAAATGTGTGACTACAATGTTTACCACTTATGTAAGAATGGAGCCCACTGCCTGGGAGGAGGAATTAAGTAACAATTTGGTGACAGGTAGGAAAGCATTCATTTCGGTCACACTTTAAATTTATGAAGCTCTAATAGTGAGATTAAAAAGAAAAATGAATTATACGTACATTTTGAAAATCAGAGCCCAAAGGTGACATAGAGCAAATAGTAAAGAAGCTCACAGAAATTTCCAATTTACCTTCTCAAGACAAAAACAGTATCTGAACTGACCATAAAGTCAGATTAAGCAGTACTGACCCCAGTAACTCTGAGGACCCCTTCCATGCCAGAGAACAAAAGATAAAGGGCTCCTGCTACCACAACTTTATGAAGAGTGACTCCAAGGCGAGGCCTAAAGAGGAAGCAAAGAATAGTTGAGTACAAATCCAACAAACCCTGAGACAAGATCATGTTGATTAATACAGGCCAATCACTTAACAGAGATAAGCTAGATATACTTGGTGAATTCAACAGAGAGAAAAAAAAACTCAGAACATCAGATCTTAAAACAAGATACTGAATACCAGAATTGTGGATCAGGACCCTGGTTACTGCATTAAAAAAAAACACAACTTTTTATTACAGAGATTTCTGAAACATATTCAATAGTATAATGAACACTTATATATCCATCATCCAGGCCTAACAGCTATCAACCTATGGCCAATCTTGCCCCATGAATACCCCATCTACTTCCCATACACCCATGTTATCTTGAAGCAAATTTCAAACACTGTATCTTTTATTTGTATGCTTTAGGATGTTTCTAAACAGGTAGAAACTTTGTAAAAACATAACCACAATATCATTATCATATCTAAAAATTTCAACAATTCCTTAATATAATCAAAACCCTATTGAACCTCATTAAACAGTACACTATTAAGCTCAAAATCCAACAAGATATAAAAAACCTCCTGAGTAGCTTGTTTGAAGGAAAAGTCTTAGATCCTTAGATATTCACAATGCAACTGAATCAGAATCTGCGTTTTAACAAGATCACCAGGTGAAACATCAGTGCATTAGTTTAAGAACCACTACTTAAATCATGCCCAACTTATGGCTCAGTGATATTTGTTCTTATATGAAGGTGGACTGATAAATTTTGTTTCCACTGTAATATTTTTTGTTGTTGTTACATTAGACATATCTGGATATAACTAGTTCTGTGTAGTTACATGGTATCTCCCCTACATCTTTCTTGACCTTGCACACACAGAGGCTTACACTTTTTACTCAGTGCACATCGAAATGGAAGAGTGTTCAGACATTTGATTCAAACAGAGTGCCGTTATTGAATTCTTAACAGAAAAAGTTCCTCCAATATTTTTGAAAAATTTTGAAAAAGAAGGTGAGGACTTCCGTGATGAAGCTTTTGGTTCCATCATCATGAACGGGAGAACAAAAGGAAGGCCATGGGATACCATCATCAGGGATCACCTCCCCAAATGAGATCTGAGTTTTGAATTTTTATTTATACACTAGAAGAACTCCATATGGGCTGGGATTTTTCTGCACACTGGTGTATCTTAGAAACCTAGAATACTTCTTGGCATATAGGAGGCATTCAAATACTTGTTAAATGAACATTTTTTTAAATGTAACTCCCTCATCCCTTAGTCCCATTTAAAGCAAAACTCACTTAAATAAATTTTAAAAGTGATAATCTCCCCTTTCTTTACTCCCACTTAAAACGAAAACTCCTTCAAATAACTTTCCATACCTGGTTAACTCCAATCTTGTCCTATTCTTGTTTGAACCCACTTCAATCAAGCTCACTCCAAGTCCTACCACTTCACTAAAACCATTCTTATTAAGGTCACGAATATCCTGCATGAAGTTAAATCCAATAGTCAATTCTCAATCCTCTTGGACACCATTAACCACTCCCCTTGAAAGAATCTTCAAGTTTCCTCCTATGGCACTAGTCATTCCTCAATTTCTTCTATTCTAATTCTAATTTACTTCATCTCACTGACATCTAAATAACAGAAACTGTTCAAGGACTCAGTCCTTTGACCTCTTCTCTATCTACATTTACTCCCTCCATCACATCCATTCTCCTGGCATTAAATAACATCTACCAGTACATCCTGATGACTCCCAGATTTTTATCTCTGCCTTAACCCTTACTTCCCTCATTTAGATCTAACTGAACTCCTAATTTTGCTGCCCCTACACCAAACTTATTCTACCTAAGAACTTCCTGAACTCAGTTACTGTCAATTCCATCCTTCCATTTGCTCACACCAAGAGTTGGCATCATCCTTGCTTCCTCTTCTCTTTCATATCACACATTTGATCCATCACCAGTCTACTGGCTCTACCCTCAAAATACATACAGAATCTGACCATATCTTAGCATCTCTTCCCCTGGAGGTGCACACAGTTCCTGCACCAACTTGAGATCTCTGCTTAAACATCACTAAGTGAAGCCTCCCTTGACTACCCTATTTATAACTATAAGCTTCACCGACTGCCTCGCAGTCTCTATACCCTCTGCCTGCTTTACCTGCCCAGGCACTGACAGAACAGATATTTATTTACACTCACTTATTTTTGTCTGTGCCCCTCCAAATGTAAACTCAAAGTCTTTTATCTGCTTTATCCCCAGGGACTAGAACAACACCTAATATACAGACGGAACTAAAACATTTTTTGAATAAAAAAATTATTTTCGGGAAAGCTGGGATGGCTCAGTGGGTAAAGCACTCGCTTTGAAGCCCCGAGGACCGAGGATTGAATCCCGGCCCAGGCCCACGCGGACCCACATGCTGAACTGGGGTGTGCCCCCAGTTCAGTTCTTGCTGGGACCTATGTGGGATGCTCCTGGCCCAGTTCCTGCCCTGTGCAGCCCTGTGCCTGCCTGTGGAGTGAAACTATATGGAAAACTAATGTCAACTATGGAGACTGCTCTGGGACCTCCCCCTTCTCTCTGTCTCTCTCTGTCTCTGTTTCTCTCTGTCAAAAATCAATAAAATAAATCTTTTTTAAAAAAAACAATTTTTCACTCTGTCAAAAACAATAAATCTTTAAAAAATGTATTTTCAGACTGTTACAGCAA
>PVKE010006039.1:0-13115 GCA_004027555.1 Craseonycteris thonglongyai
TGCATGTAGTCTTCATTCAAAATACTGCTTCTTGAGAATTTTTCCTTATTTTATTTCTGATCGTTAAAATTAAAGGAATTTGTATTCCGATTTCATATCAGCCTAGTTTAAAATCATCAACTGACTGGGAATGAAAGGTTCTGGGCAGCTAAGTAGCTGAAATGTGTAGTTAAGCACCTCCCCTGCCTCAAACAAACATGCATAACCAAATGCTATTTAACCTGTCTTACAGAATTGTGTTACAGTTATAAAAACAAAGTATCACATGGTGGAATTCTGTATAAACATTGTTTGACTTAGGTTTACACCTTTCCTAATTTTAGTTCTTTCCTATATTCTACTTTGCTATAAGACTACCATTATTACTTTAAGTATCACTAAAATTAGTTCCTGAATTACTCTCCTAGTATTCTGATTTTAATCTACATCATCTTAGAAACTGACAGTATAAAAGTGAATGGGCCTTGAAAGAGGTGAAGCACATCGTTGAGGTGTTAAGTGTAAAGACTATCAGTATACAGATGCATGCATGTGCTTTGGGTTATTCTGTAGCTGCTTTTGCTTCTTTGTTGTGTTCTGGATATTCACATTTGCAAGGTCTATGTATTCTACACAAGCAAGATGTTGATATATTGCCATTATGATTTGAAAATTATTAAAATTGGACAAATCTGAGTCGAATTTGGTCTATGACAATTTATAACATAGACAAGCAAACATGGTGTATGTTGACACATGCAAGTACTTGCATATGTTCGGTGGGAGTGGCAATCATGCAAACCAGTTGGTGCAGAACAGAAAGCAGGGTTGAGTTAAAAATGAAGAGGCACGTGTTATATTCCCTACTCAAGAGCTCTGGACACAGATGATGGGCAGTAGTGGAGAGGGACCAGTAACAAACAGAACCTTAGCCTAGCATTTCCCATAACCAAAATGCATTCTCCACTCCACATTTTCCTCAGGAAAAGTACATCAGAGATTACAAAACCTGCTTCAGGAAAAGGATGACTACTTGGTACTGATAACTAGCTAAGTCCTTGTCATTATTCTGTCAGCCATCACTTCATTAAGTAACCCTGGCAGTTATTATAAAATAGCCCAAATTGTTCCATCTACAGAGGGACATGCATTCTTTTTCTGTCCCTGAAATTATTCACATGTCCACCAGGTGCCTGTGCCAAACAACTATATGACACAATTCTTACCAAAAAGAAATGTGGATGAGGTACTGTATATCCAAAATGATAAAAAGGCTTACCCTATTCTTGGTGTATCGGGCTCTGCCTGAAGCAATTCCAAGTCTCTGAAAGTAAACTTCAAAATCACTTCCAGATCCCAGCTTGTTGATTCTAGGTATAGAATATAAATTTAAAAAATGAGAGGGAAAGGGAGGATGTGGGAGAGAGCAAGCAAGTGAGCTAAAGAAATTTATAAGAAAATAGTTAAAGAGATGGGACAGTGAATCCTATCCCAAGAGTAGCAAGGAATTTCATGGCACATTTATCGGAATTAGAAAGAGGTATGCCACCCCCAAGACACTTTCCTGTCATGTGCTAGAAATTGGTATGATAAACCTATATATCAGCATTGACTATAACAGACTTTATCAGTGCCATCAAAGACGGCAGGCAGCCTAGTAACTGCACTCTTCCATATTTTCCACGTTCATGTTATTTGTTTTGAGGGAAAACAACAAATAAGATATGGTCCCTGCCTTAGGGGAATTATAGTCTAGTAAGAAAATGGCCATGAGAAAGTCCATATTTAGGATCATGAAGAATCTAAATGTGCCTTATTTTAAAATCTAATTGTAATATATTTCTTTGCATGTAATCAAGAAACTGATATATATATATATATGTATATATATATACATATATATATATATACATATATATATATTGAAATGTAAAAATTTATAATATGGTCAGTAAAGCATAATATAAAATTCCATATGCATGAGAAACATAAATATGTACAGTACTGCTAAACTATTATGTGTGTTTTTGAGATTGAGATCTTGAATGTTTCTAAAAAAATTTTTTATTTTTAATAAGCATGTGAAAATTTCATGCTGAAAACACATTTAAAAGCTTCACAGACTTATTTGGAATATGGAATGAAACCATAAACTGCTACTACCATCTGGTTTTAGAAAGAGTATTGTAGTAGAAAACAAATATAAATACAGGAAAGCTACTGTTGTATGACTGAGAGGAATAAAAAATAGTTAATACTTATAGAAAATCTGAATTAATTACAGGTAAAGACAATTTGGTGGTTATTGATAATTCCCATTTATAAATTTAGAAGCAGTCATTTGTTTTTTACTTCATCATTTGAAGATATATCAATTATTAATGCATTTAATACATTTCACAATGAAATTCTATGTAGGCATGCAAAATAACGCCTAATGTAGCAAAATAATTTTGACTAAATTTTGTAAATGTAGATATGCTCTATTGGTTAAAATTGTTTGTTGGCTGTTCTGGCTGATGGGCACATCAAAGACCACACAAAAGGATCCTTTAGGATTATCTTTACTCAATTGTTAATGAGGCATCTAAGAATTGCATGTCTGGCTAAACTGGGGAAAAGGGGAATTCATAATTTATCGTGTGGCAGAAAATAAGGAAACAAGTAATTTACCTAGGAAAATTTTTATTTTCAGATGAAGGGTCCTTTTCCAACCAGCTTTCATAAAGAGATTTACTCTCAAAACCATCATCGGGGCTGGAGATCTGAAAAGATAAATCAAGTATTAGGACTTAGAGGTAGAAACAGCCAAATTTATGCCAACATAAAACCACATGGTAATTAACATCAACTTTTAAGTATATGTCCATCTGTATATCATTCTTCATAGAAAAACATGCTTTTGCAAATGGGAAGAAAAATATTCAGCCCAAACTCTAGTTCATTTATGATTACCCACCTTTTGGTAATTTTGCCATGTACCTAGGATAAAATTTCCTGCTTATTTTGGTAAACTTTTTAAAGCTTCAGGTATTTATGTCAGCACTTTAATGTTTGGCAGCTTAGATTTCTTTTAGTGGGATGTATTTGTGTGGGAGGGGGGGGATTAGATGCAAGTTTTACTTTAGTAAATTGCTTTTGTCCAGGAAGACCTGCAAAAAGGCCTCCGGGCAGCCGATCTAGGTTATGAATGAAGCTGAGCTTGAAATTGTCGATATAAATCCTGGTTTCGTAAGAGAGTGGGCGAGGTTATTTCAGAAAGTCTAATTATATGTAAATAAAGTTGGAATTTGATGGGTCTATAAAACTACATAACCTAGAATTTTATTTGGGAATTTTAAGAGCTTCTGTGTTTACATAAACATTTTACTCTCATTGAAACTATACCTACAAACTTATACTTTCTTTTTCTTTCTCCACTCTTAAGAAAAGCAGGATTACATGTTAGAAAAACTGGATTGTGGAGCCAACCATGTTTATTTTAGATCCATATCACACATTGGCTGAAGTTTACTCATGTAGAGCTCTGCTTTGTGGACCCAAATGGACCAAAGGCAGACCCTACTTAAGGAACTCAGCATCATATCCTTTGGTATATTGCTTCTCATCGTTAAACCCTACCTTTCTCACCTGTGGAAATGATGCCCATCTTAACCTAAATACCATCTCCTCTGATGTCTTCTCTGGCCTTTATACAGAGTGGGTTATTTCCTCATCATCACATAGGTTGGGCAGTCCTCAGCCTAGGAACAGTCTTGGCACTCAACAGAGCATCCCCTCCCCTGCCAGCACATTGCAGCTGCTGGGGTTTTCGGCTCGTTTCCAGCCAAGTGACTGGGTTCTGCTCTGTACTCAGCTGCTGTCAATTGGCAATACCTGAGATCCTGCTCCAATTCCTACATCCTGCTTGGATTGAATCCACTGCAAAATCCTCTTCGTTTTCTGGAATCCCACCATTCGATGTAGCACTAACCAGACCTATGTTTCTGGCCTAGACACCCTAGAACAGACTTTTCTGTCTCAGCTATATGCATTGTCATAACTGCTTCTTCCCCCACCCCTCCCATTATATCAGTACCTTGTCCCATTTCTTGCTTCTATCATGTAGTCACCCTTTTCTCAAAGCCCAGCCCCTCTTTTCCACCCCTCCCTACCCTCACGACGACAGCATAATTTGTGCCAGTACATATTAGGGGTTGATAAAATTACCAGTTTATAGGAGAATTTTAAAAAACTTTCTGCTGGTTTTTGGTATGGCTATACTCATAAATAAGCCTCTGCCTATGTATAAAGAGCATCAACCTAAACTCCCATACTGACTCTGAAATTTGTGCTTTCCCTGACCTCACAGGCAGGACCACACAAAGCATAAACATATCCTGAGAAGGGTTCTCCCAATAGGGATTTTACTTATAGCTTGCTTTTAGATGATACTTTTTGATGGGACATTATAATAAAAATATTAGAAACATTACCTAATATGGTGAGACTGTTGTGGAGAACTCATATTTGGGAGAACTCGTTTTTAAAGACTAACAGTAAAAGGGAAAGGCAAGACTAAGGGAGGTTGGGAAATAGCACTTACAGAAAAGTGATACCCATTTTACACTGTCATCTATGCGACATCTACTTGGCAGGAACATTTCTGTAATTAAATTTTATAACGAAACTACTTAAAATACACAAATAATAATTATAATTTTTAGAGAGTGCATTAGTCATTTTTATAGAGTACTTTAAAAACTAATCTTTATGATATACCTGTGTGATAAGTAAGCATGTGGAATTATTTCCATTTTGCTTTTAGACTTGCTACAATGCAGGGGTCTCCAAACTACGGCCCGCAAGGCCCTCTCATCCAGCCCGTGGAGAACTTTTTATCTGAATAAAATAATATTAAATAAATAATTAAAAACAACATCCATGTTTAGATTCTTTTTTATTTGGACATCGAGTGTGTAGTCAGCCCCCAAACTGCTGTTTGATAGTTAATGCGGCCTGCGGGCTAAAAAGTTTGGAGACCCCTGATTTAACCTATTCAGCCACACTGACAGTAATCTTTCTAATGAACAAACATAATGTACAGCCTTGTTAGAAGATTCGTTCGTTTCTTTGTCACCAGATTTCTGAAGTCCTATTTGCCATGCCCCATTTACCATCTTTCCACCAGTGCTTTGTGCTTAGGTCATACTGAGCTACAAGCATGTCAGGAAGGACATACTTTCAGACCTCCATATATTTTGGGGGAACTATATCTTCCTTTCACATTACAGCAAAAGCATTCCTTTTTTTTTTTTTTAAAGATTTATTTTTATTGTTTTTGACAGAGAGAGAGAGATACAGAGACAGAAACAGATAGAAGGGGGAGGGCCCAGAACAGTCTCCATAGCTGCACATCATTGGTTTTTCCACATAGTTTCATTCCACAGGTAGGCACAGGGCTGCACAGGGCAGGAACTGGGCCGGGGTCTCACTCCAGTGAGAACTGAACTGGGGGCACTCCCCAGTTCAGCATATGGGTCCACACAGGCCGAGGCCGGGATTCGATCCTTGGCCCCCGGGGCTGCAAAGTGAGTGAGTGCTTAACCCACTGAGCCATCCTGGCTTTCCCAAGCATTCCTTATTCTGTAAACATCCTCTGATGCTTCCCAACTTCCTCAGCTACCCCAGGATTTTAAGGTTCTCTATTCCATAATTGTTCTCCTTTGTATATAGTAGCCAATATTCCAGTGAACAGTAAATCCTCACAGGTCTGGTCTGTATCCCTTTCTAGATGACAATATTATTTGGATTCAGTGCCCTTGTCATTTTATCATAACTGCTGCTAGAATTGATTTTATAGGGCCTAATACTATATAAATGAAATTATATGCCCTATACATTATAACAATGTACACACAAAAAAACTTATTAGACAGAGAAACTAGAAATACTATCTTCGTTGAATAGTGCATTAAAGATTTTGTTCTGACTTATTTATACAAATCAGCTATGTCTGTTACAAGTTTAAAAATAGGTACTGTTAATTAAGAAAACAAGTGTTGGGGAAGCCGGGATGGCTCAGTGGGTTAAGCGCTCACTTTGTAGCGCCGGGGACAGGGGATCGAATCCCGGCCCTGGCCCGTGCGGACCCATATGCTGAACTGGGAGCTCCCCCAGTTCAGTTTTCTCTCTGTCTCTGTATCTCTCTCTCTCCCTGTCAAAAATAAATAAATAAATAAATAAATAAATAAATAAAACAAGTGTTATTCACTTATCCACTCATCAGAAAACCTTAAGACAAACCTTACATACCTCTTTTGTCAGTTTATACACCAATTGGTAAAGAAGGGGTGTGCAGTCAACTCTGAGAGTGTAATTGCCTGAAAAATAAAACACGTAAGAGTATTTTAATACTTGCAAATGAAATCCCAACCTATGTTTAATTCTAACTTTATTTTCTAATTATCAGTAAGATATTAGACTTCAAGTCAAAAGCACCATTCCTAGGGTGGAAATAGTTCTGCAGGAGCAAGAGAGGCTGCAGCGCGCACTCTACAGATTACAGGCCAACACTGGCTGCTAAGGCAGCAGCACCTACAGTAATGGGCAGGGTCATTCTTAAGGTGGTGCCCCTTAGCAGGAGTTTGGCAAAGGAAGTGGTAAGCTATAGCATTCATTCCTTACACATTCACTGAATTAGACAGTATATATCAAGACATTAGAGTATGTCAGTAGCTCGTAAGTGCTCTGACATTTATCTGGACATAATCATAATACAGTGAAAACCTAGAGGCACAAACATCACATTGTCAAGTTCAAAAGGGAGTCTGCAGTTTGTACTTCAAATCTGTTCCAATACAGAAAGTATTTCTGTATGAAGTATTCTGTAAAGTACATATTTCTTAAGAAATATTTTAGCCAAATTCTTTAAATATCTATACAGGAAGAATATGGTTAACACTAGATTTTAATTAGTAGTCCAAGATAGGCAAATGGTAAACTAAAGAAATTTGGATCAATAGCTTAGTTATGAGTCATTGATTCATTTGAATTATAATGATTTTCTCTGTGGTAAAATGGAAAACAAAGGTATTGAGGTATCTCATTGGAAGAGAATAATCTTAGGTAGTTTACAAGTTAGAATTCACAAACTTGAAAGATGTCATACTTTTTCATCTGAAATAAGATGTACCTTCTATTGATGAATCTGAGTTAATGTAAGCAACACTTCTCTCCTGGAGTGTTTTGGCATTCTCCTGTAATTGAAGCAAAGTTATTTACAGTATTTACTTAACAACTGTGGGAATGTAAACAAAATAAGCAAATTAATTTAGTATAAAAGTGGTCCACAAGTACCTTTATAAATCAAATACCTACGCCCTTGATCATAATTTCTGAGAAAATTCTGGATAACTGGTTGGTTGAAAACTATCTTAATGCAATTAAAACAAAAAAAAATATTACAATGCTTTATCTACTGTCTGTAATGACAGCAGGGAGGCCCAGAGAAGAAATATTTTCAAAGTGTGGTCCCTTGAATCCCTAAACCAAAATAGGAAGGAGCAAGGCTCCCAGATTCTGGGCCCCACCCCAGATCTACTGAATAAGAATTGCTGAAAGTAAAGCATGGAAACCTGTATTTTCTAAGTGTCCCTGGCAATCCTTGCATACATTGAAGTTTGAGATTCACTGATATTGAGTACCCTAATGAATGTATAATTTTAAAAATGGAAAATTTTCCAATCAATGTTTTTGTTTCTTTTTTAAGATTGTTTGAGAGGGAAAAGAGGTAAGGGCCCAAAGCAGTCTCCATAGTTACACATCATTATTTGTGACATAGTTTTATTCTACACAGGTGGACATGAGGCCATGGGGTGGGGACAGGAACCAAACTGGGGGTGTCCTGCATGGCAGGTGAGAACCTTCGCTGCCATCCCGGCCTTTACCACTTGTGTCACAGTTCAGCTTATGGGCTTGTGCGGGCCAGGTCCAGGATTTGATCCCTGGACCTCATGGTTGCAAGGTAGGTACTCAACCTGTTAACCTAATTTCTTTTTTTTTTTTAAGAAGATATGATGATAAAAACAAAAAAGGAGGACAGGAAAAACTGGAGGGAGAGAAACATTTAAGATAAATACTAGACTGACTCTCTTTCCCTTTCTCCCTTCCTCTGTCTCCCGCAATGTGCCTCTACCCTCTCATCTACCCTCCCCATCCCCTCTCATCTACCCTCCCCTCCCATCCCCTCTCCTCCTCCCCTCTCATCTCCTCTCCTCTCCCCTCCCCTCTACTCCTCTCCCCTCTCCTCACACTCTCTCACACATATCCAAGAAAGATAAAGAATAATGTCATACACAGATGGGAATATGCTGAGAGCACTCTTTACGACTCCCTCTCTCTCACTTGCTACCTTGTAAGAACATGTTATAATAATAGTAATAACATTTAAAGCTATGAGAAGTTATGGCACAAATGAGGAGTTCTGCTTCTCTGTACTTGCTCACACAGGACAAATGATAGTTGCTTCTGCTACAGATAAATCAGAGTCAAAGTTACCATTATAACAGATAAACATTAGAAATAAGGAAGATTCCTTAAGTATATGTAAAGAAAGTACACTGTTGAGTATGATGAAGAATCTGGTAGAAAATTAGGAAGTGTTGAAATTGTCTTTTAACCCCCATGTATTCAAATTAATGTAAAGCATATTATTTCATATCTTAGATTTATCTTTATTTTAAGCTGCTAAAATGATAGATACAGACATATTTATATATACACATGCATTCACAAGAAATTACGTATTTCTAAAAGTAAACGACCTTAATAAATGAAATTTGATTCATTTAGTCTACTTCCAAAAGGTATGTGCACAATACCAATGTTAATGAATTTTGCGCTATAAATGGAATCAAAGGATAAGTGATAGACAACTAACTGTGTGTGTGACTTTACCCCATATTGATATGAATCATATTATTTCAAAGTCGAGGAAATGGGTCAGGAGAAAAGCATTTTAAAAACTAGAGACAATGTCAAGAAATACATGACATGCTTTGAAACAACTATAAAATCTGGACTTATAAAAGTTTAGCAGAAGATGGTGGAGGAAGAATACATGTTTATATAGTGTGCCTGCCTTTATAAAAAGGTATGAGCTTACCTGGTACATTTAAGAACAGTTATTCAACAGAGTGGCTAATGGAAAAAGGTAAAAGAACGTGGCCTATGAGAGATACTTAAAGCATTAAGAGCCAGTCACAAATGAAAATCAACCATATCTGAAGAAGAAAATAAATCTCTGAAATTGTGAAGTAAAGCAATTTACTAAATTCATTCTGTTTACAAAATTACCATCTTATACTCAACAACCAGGCACTTTTGTGAATGGTAAAATATACCTATGGTAATTTTATATGGAATCTGTAAACATGAAATTATAATCAAACTCAAGTCATCTTAATATAGAACACTTTTGTTTTCTTGGAAGAATTCCAAGGAAACTTAAAAAACTTGAAGATTAACTCCCAGGTATGAGTTTTTAGATACCATATTTTCCCTGGTATAAGATGATGCTTTTTTTTTTTTTAACTGTTAGACCAAAATTTGGGGGTCATCTTATACAGGGGAGTAACCCATGTATTGATTTTTTTAATGTTGGGTTAGAAAAAGTAGAGGTTGTCTTGTACATGGAGGCATCTTATAAATTTACATAGAAAAATATGGTACATCAATTCACTTGTCAGAAACAGATTGCTAGTTTTGACTATTTTCTGAACTTCCAGATTTTACTTACTTTTCATAAAACAAATACAAATAGAAACTAAAATATTTTGGCAATAATGAATAAATTTTTTTGTAGCCTAGTAATTAGGAGGTTATTCTGTTTTGCCAAACTGATGGGAAAGTCAAACTCAATCTAAATTCTCTTGAGTCTTTCTCTAAATCAAAATCATATTAGGCAATAGAATGCCTTGGTGATCATCCTGAGATACATATATTTGTTCCCTGTTGACCAAGAAAATAAGAACTTTGTCCTGTTTACCTCAGCCCATTCTGTGGAACCTAGAAGCCCAAATTCTTCTGCATCCCAGCTTGCAAAAATGATAGTTCTTCTAGGTCTCCAGCCTGTAATCATTGTTAACATACATAGTTAGGTATACCTGCCTAATATAAAAAGTGACTCACTTAATTTTCCTTGAGTGTTATTTACCTCTACTCATCAGTTTTCCAAAACTTTGAACAATTTCTTGTAAAATAGCAGCCCCAGTGGTTGGGTCAATACCTCCAAATACCCAGGAATCTCGATGGCCTCCCAAAATGACATACCTGTCTGGAAAAGGATGTGTTCAAAAGCACTACAACTTCGAATGCATTATAAATAGTTGCAATTTACAAGGCTGTCTGGGAAAAATCCAGCCATTGTCAATATAACATTGTCATATTACATGATTGGATGCTTTCCGGACAGTTCCCATATGTTTTTAAATGAAACTCATTGAGTTTTCTCTACAGAAAAGAAAAAAAAAAAACCACAACATTATAAGGTAGTAAGTCTTCTATTAGAGTGATATAATTTTTTTCTTCAAATTTAGTTATTTCATATTAGCCAGGAAAAGAATCAAGTGTTGACTAAAATTTATCTTCTTTTAATCTTTGTAAAAAACAAAGTGTTTTTAAAAATTCTGACTCACCAGGTTCCACAGATCCTCTGATAGTTCCAATTACATTGTAAATCCTTGTAATTTTGTTGATGTTATGGACATGCATTTTAACCTTTCTAGAATTCAAAGGTAATAAATTATTTTACATAGAGCATTATGCCTAACAGCATTCTTGCAACAATTATGAAAAATCTCAAAAGTACAGGAAACTCCAATAGTTCAATGAATTCCCATATATCCATAACCTAAATTCAATAATTGCTAATGTTGAAACAATTGCAAGTTGCAGATAAATTTTACTCCTACATAGTAAGCATGTATCTTAGAGTAAAATTTATGTATGTAAGAACAAAGAAGCCTATTTTTAATGTCTTTGTATTTATGTTAATTTCTGCTATTAGGTAACTTTCTTCAAGATTATTGAAGTAGTACCTCAGTTAAGGAGCTGGCTGAGTTCTGCCTGTAAGAAGCATGATTGAACTACTGGTAAGTGGGAATTTGGGAAGTGCATGCTAAAATGCACAAGACAACCATATATGAAACTAAAACTCCCAGGTCATCACTACTGAGTATGACTTGGGCCTTCCTTTTAAATATCATTCATGAGTTACGATCTGGCAAATTAGAACTCAAGAGAAAATACAATCAAGCTCAGAACGGGGCGGGGGGGGGGGATGCCATTCACAATATATGAATCCAAAATGACATAGGAAAATACTGAGCCTCTTTTTCACAAGGGAACAAAGTAAGTCATTATCTATTGGCATGGATTGGTGGTGGGTGGGTGGTAATCCCAGCAGTTTCTAATCAATGGTTTATTTTTTAATGGAAGATCTATCAAGCCCTCAAAATCTGTATATTGATAAGTACAGATACTGGTTTTTCCCTCCAAAGGTATGCTTCTGAAAGCATATTTAATTCATGCAAAATATTTAACTAAAAGTGTCTTTGGGAAAAAGATAATCAATTTTTTGGAGGGTTGGGGTTCATTTTAAGACATTAAGTAAAGGATATACTAGGGCTGTCCAGAAAAAAAATCAGCCATTGTCAGTATAGTGAGAACTGGTATATGGCTGGATACTTTCTGGACAGCCCTCATATTTAGTATGTGCCTCTAAAGATCTATTGGTAAGAAACTCAAATTCATGGCTATTAAGTCATTAAATGAAAAAGAATGAGAAATGAGGGGAAAATGTATTAATCTTTAATTTTTAAATTATTTTTAATAAAAACATAAGCTATCTGGTAAGGTTCTTCAATAAGCTCATTCACATCTTTCTTTAATCCTTATATGTTTCAAGTTTTTATTATCACTGACTCTAGAAATGCCAAAATATCTACTTGTTTGTCCTATTATGACTTCAAACTCATCATGTTCCAAATAAACTGAATTCTAGAATGTAGGATCCATTAATCAGTTATTTTTGCTTGTTTTGTTCACTGCTGGCTCCTCTTACCTGAATATAGTAAATGCTCAATAAATATTTGTGAAATGACTGAATATACTGTAAGGAAAAATTGAGAAAGACCTTACTTAGTTCACATCACTGTTCTTTTTTTCTTCCTTTCTGCCTTCCCGCCTGCCTATCACTGTAACTAGACAATTTTACAACTCTGTAGAAACAAGTTAACTTGCAGGAACATGATATGATAGCAATGCAAATACTGCATGTCCACTGAAATGCACAATCTATCTAGTGAATATTCCAATTGACATCCCTCCCCCAATGTGGAAGATATCAGTTTTTCTGCCATTAAGTAGACTCATTTCAGCATTCCTGTTAAGCTGATTTTTTGTATCAACTTTGAATTCTCTGAACCAGTTTTACCTCCTTTCATCTCTTCTCGGCCTTTTGGCAAAGATCAAGGGTAGTTTTATCTCCTTTCAGGTTCCCTTATTAATTAAATACAACTTTGCACACATGTTTATTTTATATTTGTATGGAGATTGTGGTATTGCTTTATTTATTTTTTTAATCATCCTTTTATCATGTTTGGATCCCCCTGAGATGTACAATGGATTCACCCTGCAGACCAGCTGTGGCCAGCTTAAGCCCAGATAAGTCATCTTTTGGCTCAGTGGTAAATTCCAAATAGCAATAGAATTTAACTCTGTATTTCTAAGTTAATTTTTTCCTACTGACTTTGTGTTTTGTTTGTTTTTAGTTTGCATGTAAAAGATAAGTTATTCCCCACTGATGGCAGCAATGGTTAGGAATTTGATTTCATGTCTTATCATTTGGTGACCTCTGTAAATGCATTAGTAGATTTTCAAGAGCACAGGGGGTGGGGAGGTGAGATGTGACAGAAAATGTGGTTTTTAAAGCAATTTTCTTGAATCTGTATTTGTCCATTATGAGCTCAACTCAATTAAGGGTTTTGTGCTGATGGGGAAAGAGGATAGTTTTTTGGTATCTTGACCAGAGAGTATTTATGTTTCTGGGTTTTCTCTTGAAATGTGATTATAATTATAGAACTAAAGATACATAT
>PVKE010006039.1:20077-56320 GCA_004027555.1 Craseonycteris thonglongyai
CCGAGGATCGAATCCCGGCTCCGGCCCAGGCAGGACCCACGTGCTGAACTGGGGAGTTCCCACAGTTCGGTTCTCTAACTGTCTCTGTCTCTGTCTCTCTCTCTATCTGTCAAAAGGTAAAATAGAAATAACTATGCACTGAAGACAAAAAGATAATTTCTCTCTATAAATGTGAAAAGATAAAAAAAAAAAAAAAAAAGGCAAAAGAGAATAATTAAATCATTTAAAAATCTCAGCTATGTTTGATTTCCAACCACGGTATTAATTATAAAACTTCTGTCTTGTGATCCATAAAACCAGATCGATAAACCTGTAACAACATCAGATTATGAACACAGAAAATAAACTTCTAAAAGCATCTTTTGCACTTACTGACTTAAAGGCATATTCAACAGTTTTTTTCAGAGTGCCAGGCATCTCCTTCACCAGGGTCTAGTTTTTATGTATTCCTTTTTTCCTTCTGCCTTTCTTTTTTTTTTCTCTTTAATTATATTTAGGTGCAGTTTACATAGCCCCTCAAAGCATGGGTCAGGATATATGATCTTCCTAATCTTGGTTTGGTTCTCTGTACAGGTTTTATAGTAACAAAGAAAAAGTGTTGAATAAGAAAATGTCTTATTTTTACCTCTGGCATGCCTTGGGCTGAGAAAGCATTATATGGTGGTACAATATTTGTAATATTCTCATATCCTTCTGGTAGCAGCTCAAGGTTTGATGTGTTGAAAATCTAGCAAGCATTGAAATACATGAAGTTAGAAATATTCTAAATTGTTATTAAAGAATAATGCATTTTGTCCCAAGTATCCACTTCAGATTACATATCCTGAAAACTAGGTTCTGGAATTAAACAGATAAACTCCACTGGCAACAATGAGAGAGAGAAAGCTTTATTCAGTATGTCCTCAAAATAGAAAGTTCTGTAAATGTATGCAATCTCAGGTAACTAGATATTCCTATATGCAGTATAAAAACAGCTTCAAAGGGGGCACTCGTGATTCTCCTTTTCCAACTATTTGTTTCAGCTTTCTTATGGGCCCCCTTGTTTTGTTGTGTTTTTTGCATTAAACATTTTTTTAATTTATTGAGGTGACATCGGTTAGATTATCTAGGTTTTGATGCACAGTTCTACATTGTCTGTATAATGCATTGTGTTTTCACGACCCAGAGTCAGTTCTCCTTCCACTGCCACCACCCTCCCTGCATACCCCCTTGGTAACCATGAGTCTTCATTTCTTTGCATGTTTGTCTTGTTCCTTTGTTTTCAGTTTTATAGTGCGCATATGAGTGAAGTCATATGGTTCTTGATCCTTTCTGTTTGACTTACTTCACTTAACATGATCATCTCAAGACCAGCCATAAGAAACGATGAAATACTGACATTTGCAACAGCATGGATGGCTCAATTGCACATAAATAATATTTCCCTGTGCTTAATCCCTAGTACTCTGTTAGGCTAGCCTCATTTTAGACTCCTTAGGATATTTCATTGATTCGTAAAGTTTTGTCCATACTGAATTCACTCATGACGTCCAGCTTACCAGACTGGTATATTTAAGGCCCTGATGGGCATTCTCAGCTTGGATGTCCAAATGCAACAGGGCAAAACTTGAATTTACTTCTCTCACCCTCGGTCTTCTGCATTTCCTCCTGCTATTATTAGCATCACTATCCAGCCACCGAACCAGAGGCCTAACAATCATGTCCTCACCTCCTTCCTCTAGTCCAGGGGTCTCCAAACTTTTCAGCCCGGGCCACATTAACTATCTAACAGCAGTTTCGGGGCCAACTACACACTCGAGGTCCAAATAAAAAAAAATCAAAACATAGATGTTGTTTTTAATTATTTATGTAATATTATTTTATTCAGATAAAAAGCTCTCCATGGGTGGATGAGAGGGCAGCCCTCAGGCCATAGTTTGGAGACCCCTGCTCTAGTCAGTCACTAATCAAATTCTGCCAGTACCGCTTCCCAACTATTTCCCAAATCTATCCCTCTTCCTCATCCTTGCTGACATGCTAATTCAGGGCTTTGTCATCTTTTACCTGGACTAATCTACAGACTGCACAAACTATCTAAAATGCCTCTCTAGCCACACTCTTCTATTGCTTAGGACTGTCAATGATTTCCATTGACATACATCAAATTCTAAGCTCGTTTGGACAGTGCATAAGCCCTTCTATGGCCTGTCCCCAAAACCTATACAGTTCCCTTGAACAACATGGGTCAGAATTGCACAGGTCCACTTACAAGTATACCCATATGCAGATTTCTTTCAATAAATACCATCCTGTAAATGCATTTTCTCTTGATATTTAATAACATTTTCATTCCTCTAGCTTACTATATTCTAAGACTACAGTATAAACTATATATAACATACAAAATATGTGTTAATTGACTGTTTATGCTATCAGTAAGGCTTCCAGTCAGCAGAAGGCTATTAGTAAAGTTTTAGGGAAGCAAAAGTTATACATAGATTGTAGGTTAGCACCCCTAACTCCCATGTTGTTTAAGGGTCAACTGTATACTGGTTTATTCCTTTTTTTTTAAGATTGATTTTGATTTTTGACAGAGAGAGACAGAGAGAAGGGGGAGGACCCAGAGCAGTCTCCATCGTTGACAGCATTAGTTTTCCATATAGTTTCACTCCACAGGTGGGCACGGGGCTGCGCAGGGCAGGAACTGGGCCAGGAGCCTCCCGCATAGGCCCTGGCAAGAACTGAACTGGGGGCACACCCCAGCTCAGCATGTGGATCCGCATGGGCCGGGGCCAAGATTCGATCCTTGGTCCCCGGGGCTTCAAAACGAGCGCTTAACCCACTGAGCCATCCCAGCTTTCCCTGGTTTATTTCTTATCATGGTTCACTTTGTATTTTACACTCCTGAAATACAGAAAATCTTTAAATTCCCCAATACTAAACTAGAATATGTCTTCAATCCTTGCCAATATTTTCTGCCCAGAATTCTCTTATTTTGCTTTTCCATGTGATTAAGAAAGACTCATATATCAACTCTTTCAAGAAGCCTTCTTTGACTCCCAGGCTGGAGTGGATGAAAAAAGGGGTTCTCTGGAAAGCACCTTCACAGATGATCTGATCATAGATTTCAAACTGGGCAGGTCATGGTGAGTACTCACACTCCAGGCATGTAACTTTTAGTTTATCTTAAACAAGCCTTGTCCATAGTTTCACCCACCTTTAAAATAAGCCCTAACCACTCTCAAGAAGGCACATTAGCTTGCTAACTATCCCGTAATTCAGTCTCCACCCTGCTTTCTGCCACCTCCATGAAATCTGCCTCATGTTTCTTCCTTAATTTCAAATGCATAAAAAGCTGCATCCCCAGCATGTCATCAGTTTAGCTCAAATAAACTCTTATAAAAGTTCTCCATAAGTTTGAATGTTCTTATTTTGACACTGGGCTAAGTGACCCTTTCATATGTAGATACAAAAAAAAAAAAACAAACCCACTTCATAGCACTTACTGTATTGATTTGAAATTATGTGTGCCAACGTCCACCTTACCTTATGTAAGCAAAGGAACCATGTCCTGTCTTCGTTCTGGCCTCAGGACCTAGCACTGTGCCTAACACACAGTAATCACTGAAGAATTAGTGTACAATTTAACTTTTCTAGAAAATATGAGTGCCTTTGCAGTACTAACGAATGTCTCTTTTTTACTTGATCCTAAATTCCAATTCATTTAAAAATATGTAGGTATAAAGTATGAAAAGTACCAACAATTCTACATCACCTCAATTCCATGTTCATCCATGATTGATATATAGTTGGCATTTGTCTCATTAGGGTAAGACAGGAGGACATCATAATGAACCAGCTCGGCTGAATCCAGTCCAGATTTCTTCCACTGGGTTTGGATTTTCTTAGCAAGCAATAAATTTTGTTCTGTTCCTGCCAGATGAGGGAGCTTTGTAAAAGAACTAAAACAAAAATAAAATACAAGTGGGAGTTAAAGACTACTATATTCCTATGATGTGCCCAAGAACTATTCTAGAGACATTACTCATACTTGAGGCATTAAGTTATCATTTCTATATCAGAGATATGAAAAACTCAGCTCGATACCAATTTCTAGATAGTGCAGTGAGAGGGAAGCAGAGATCACCACCCCAAATTGTGCCTTTTGAGATATTATTTTAAGCTTTTTTTTTTCTTTTTTCCCCAAGAATCAAAAAGTCTCGGGGAGGCAGGGTGGGGAGGGAAACAACTTTGACTTTACCCCTTACTGCCTAAAAGGATTGAAACAGAGGGCTGCTCCAGGAAGGGAGATATCATATAGATAACTATAGTTTAATCTGAACTAAGCAAGATCTAGCAAGGCCCATTTGCTCAAACTCCTCTCTGTGACCCATTATTAAATATGGCCCAGCAAACATTTATTTACCAAACATTTGCTTTTCTATCTCTGTGTGAATTGCCTTCCTACCCTTTGAAATCCCAAACCACAAATACTCCTTCTCCATAGCTCAAGATGGCATATAAACCTTCACTGCCTGATCTGTCATCAAGCCCCATATTCTTATAGAAGCCCCATGTGTACATATGTATTAAATTTGTTTTTTTTTCTCCTGTTAATCTATCTTATGTTAACTTGAATGTTAATCCAGCTAGAAGAATTAATAACGGTAGGAGTAAAATTAATTTTTCTGCCCCACCCCAGTTTTTAAATATTCTTGTGTAACTGCAGTTTTCACATTATGCTCCCTCAGACAAGAACACATTCCATGGTAAATACATCCTATCAGCAGAAGTACGTGTAAGAGAAGCCCTGGACAAATGTCATAGCTTGATACTATCAGTAAATGAGGACATTTTGAAAACAATGTTTGCCAGGAACCAGTTGGGCAGTCTAACATATATGTCCACTATTGTTTTTATAATGTTGTATGCAATTGTGTGTTTATCTCATTGAACTTAAAGTCCCTGCATTTTTATTTTATATTCCCTAGGACCTAGTTCCTGCTTTTTATCAAAGAATTACACTGTATAGTTTTGTTGAATTGAATTTGGTCAGTGTTCTCTTGTTTCTGGATTTAAGTGGAGCATTTAAGTGACCTCGCAAACATAGTTCTTAATGAGATTCACTTCGCTTGAAGTAAATTTTAATATAGTATCTAAAACCCCTTTCCCCTATCAGTAGAGCAATCATACTCTTGTAAATTGGGTTTTTAGTCAACCACAGGACAACCAAAAATGATCGGCAGTAAAGGAAAATTATTATTGAAATTTACCACATGCCAGGAATTTGACCAGGAACTTTCATATGGGTTATCTCATTTAATCCTCACAACACTCCTTCTGTTGTCCCCATTTTGAAAATGAGAAAACAGAGAATACTTAAATAACTTAAATGCCAGGGCTAGAATCTGAAAGTTGCAGTTGTCTGACTTAGACCAATTGTGATATTTTAAAAACATCCATCTGATCATATTTTTTAATTGCTTCAAATCCTTCTCTGGCTCCCTACACCCTGTATTATAAATTCATACTCAGACATGGCATAGGGGCTCCTTTTCCTCTGATCCACTCTTCCACATTTCCAACTTCATGACCCCACCACACCTTAAAAAATTCTTAGTTCTATATCATCTAGTAGACTCATTTCTTCTCCGAGGTGACCACCTTTTAGCTTTTGCAAAAGGTCTTCTCTCAAATACAAATGTCCTCTTTTCCTGAAAGTCCCTCTCTCACCATTCCTAGTGTTTCACCTTTCCCACCTGCAAGCTATTAATCATCCATCAGGACATCTCCTCTGTGAGGATTTGCCTTCTATATTGAACAAAAACTGCAGGCCACAGATATTTCATATCTTACAATATTTGTAAAAAAAATATGTTTTCATAGAAGTTATTTTATATGCATAGAAAAAAACATTTAGGCTGGGGATATTTAATTTGTAATAATTTGTAATTGTTTTATTTTCCACAGTGAACAGGTAATGTCCTCATAATTAAGAAAAACTAAGTATATTTTCTTAAATTAAAATGGAAGATTAACCATGAACTTCTGCCTTCCGTCTTGTAGAGAACCCACTGATATGAAATACAGAGCAATAAAAGAGCAGCAGAGCATAACATCCCTTGCTTTATATCTGAATTTCTCCTTAGGGTCCCAAGTTGGGCATTATAGTTCCAGACCTGATATAGTCACACAATGTTTAGGACAAACAAGTACAAACAATAACAGCTATTTCCTCTTTTATGTTTCTTTTAATAAAGGAAAGCTTTTTGTAGATCTGTTTTCCTCCCATTTCATTAGGCATAATAGGGTCTTATACCCCTTCTCAAACTAACCATTGCCACAGGGAGGAGAGATAATGAGTGGATTATGGACCAATCAAGAACCAATCAAGAGATTCCTAGGCTGGAAGGAGACTAACCCTTAGTGAATACATGCCTTCCTTCAGGAGAGCAAACAAGCAACAGTTAAGGCTCTACCAAGAAAGTGCTGGAGAAAAATCATTGTTCCCACTATATTAATTCCTTTAACACATTCTTTAACCCTCACTTTCCTCCTAGACTCTTTCCTCAGTCCCTTCTCTGAATGTTTGTTTGCTTAATCTCCTTGCCTTAACTGGCTTCTCAGAGGATCCGTCTGTCCTGCAGGCTGTTTTAGCCCTCGTGCCCCAACATGTCTCAGGGCTAGATGATCAGCTACAGGGTCCTTTTTACTCTCCATTGGCTCTTTCAGTTATTTCTCCTTTTCTATCAAAGATAACTGTTGATGCTCACACCAAAAGTCGCCACCTTTTCTATATTCTCGGTGCTGTGAAAACTGGGAAACGCCTTTTTATTCAAGTCTTAGGTTCCTACTCCAATGCATTTCACTCTTCCATTATTCATGTCATTGTGTTGATGTGCAATTTCTGTATTTTTTTGGATGTAAAGCAAAGAACAGCCAGCTCCAAAATGACAAGGATCATGCAAACTATCCACACATATTGTAAGACCTTCTGCTACATTACACATTAAAACAAACTTGTGCTATAGAAAACAGACATAAATTCTAAGGCCTCTTCAAGAGCATCACTAAATTTTGCTTCTGACACTCTGTGTAACTTTCTAGGTGATTTCTTTTGGACACACCCTGCTGATTATTTTCGTATTACCTCCAAAGAAGTTCCTCTAAGCAGACATTTTTGAATTAGCTTCCTGATAGCTGATGTGCCTCAGTCATAATTCAGCTCGAATTTTATAAGAACAGTCTAGCTGTTTTCATTCCTCATTACTTAGCTCACTCTAGTTAATCCATGGAAATTAATATGGTATTTTGCGATCTTATATTACAGGAGGGATAGGAAGGAAATATTATCACATGGTACACTTCAACTTTGCTTACTTGATTCTAGGGTTTAAATGAAGTCTCAAAAGGGAAGAAGAGAAAGAATGCTGCAGAGACTTTTTAATAAATAATAAAACCTTCCTAAATTAGTGAAAGACAAATTTACAAAGTCAAGAAACTCAGAACGCCATTAACAAATTTGAAGAAAATCATGCCTAGGCACATAATAAAACTGCTAAAAATTAAAGCCAAAAATGGCTTGGTATATAACTTAAATGACTGGACTTCTCATCAGATGCCAATACTAGCCAGAAGACACTGGAAAACAGAACAAAACAAAAAAAAACAAAAACAAAACCAAGGGGAAAGAGAGAGGGAGGAAAAGGGGAGGAGAAAGAGGAGATGAAGAGGAGGAGGAGGAAGGTGGCATACAGTTTGGAAAGAGAAATAAAATTGTCCTTATTTAAAGATGGCATGACTAGCTACAGAGAAAATCCTAATTAATCTACAAAAATCTCAAAGATACATGAGCATAGACAGGCCACATGACATAAGAACACCACCAATAATCAACAGTATTTTTACATATTAACAATAAACATGTGGAAACTGAAATTAAAGACGATGATTTACATTTGCTACAAAAAAAAAAGAAGAGACTCAGCTATAAGTCTAACAATAAATACGAAGACTGTTCAGAAAGTATCCAGCTATGTAAGCATTCTCATTCTATTGACAATGGCTGGATTTTTTCTGGAGAGCCCTCATGGGATCTATACCTGAAAAATTCCTAAATTTGATAAAAGAAATGAAAGAAAAACCTAAATAGTTGGAGATAATCACTGTATTCATAGATTTTCCAGTTCATGATGTAGAATATCAAGTACCCCAAAGTACTCTATAAGAGTACTAATTAATCTATAAGATTAATGCAATTCCTATCAAAATTCCAGCAAAGATTTTTCCAAACATACATATATTTTATATAAAAAGGCAAAGGATATAGAACAGCTAAAATAATTGTTTAAAAGAATGAAGTGGGGACATCATTCTATGCATTGTTAAGACTTACAATATAGTACCTTCAATAATCAAGACTTTACATAGAAAGACATAAGCAACACAGTGGCATGAGAAGACCTCCTGGTCTTCTTTAAAGCTTAAACTAGTTGGACAACTATAACTAAACAAAGGTTTCCCTACTAAACATACAAACATGTCTGAGTGATCTGTTGAGATATCTAAAGGTGGGTGCAGCTAAGCAAGCAGGGGAAGGAGGACAGAGTAGCTGCCATCACCAGGAGAAAAAACAAAACCACAGACTCACCAACCACCTCCCACCTCTCCCCACTCACCCCTCTCCAACCCATTGCCAGGAACCCAGTAAAGGCAGCTGGGACAACTCAATACAATGTGGCAGCTGGCTTCTGGTAGCAGGAAAGCAGCATGGGGAACTCACCAGGGACTCCATCAGCCAGCCACCACATCTCACTACAGAGGTGGTACCCTGATACTGAGGTGACTCAGTCACAGAGGGGACACCCAACTCCTCAGGAATATGGGGCATTTTCAATGGATAAGGCAACACAAGCACCACAGAGATACTCGAAATCTCAATAGAGCAGGTAAAGAAACAAAAACTTGTGCTAGATCACCATCTACTGGAAGACAAAAGAAACCTCTACTTATCAACCTGCTAAATTGTTAAAAGCAAAATGTAAGTACGGATTTCAATCCCTAAAATGACCAAGCAGAGAAATAATCTATCAAGTACTATGAATAACAAAGATAACAAAATAGCTCAGAACGAAAATGATATCTCCAGAAAACAAACCCAAACACATGGAAGACCGTGATTTAAATGACAGAATGCAGGACTACAATTCTGAAGAAAAGAAAAAAAACACAACACCTCAAGACATACAAGAAAACTCAGAAAGGCAGTTCAATGAGCAAAGGAATAAAATCAACAAACATAAGGAGTGCTTCACTAAAGAGATTGAAACTATAAAAAATAACCCAACAAGATTTCTGGAGCTGAAAAATTCAATAAATGACATGAAAAATGAATTACAGAGTTTAGAAAATAAAAGAGACCAAATGGAAGAAAGAATTGGTGGTCTTGAAAATAGAAATATAGAAATGACTCATGGAAGAAAAGAACTGACAGTTAATAAAACATGAAAGAAATCTACAAGAATTATCTGATTCCACTAGAAACAGCATTATAAGAACAATAGGGAAGCCAGGATGGCTCAGCAGGTTAAGTGCTCACTTTACAGCCCTGGGGACTGAGGATCAAATTCTGACCCAGCCCATGCAGACCCATGTGCTGAACTGAGGTGTGCTTCCCATGCAGGAAGCCCCCAGTTCAGTTCTTTCCCCCTGGTTCAGGCTCTGGCTTGAGGGGGCATGCCTCCCATACGGGAGGCCCCCAGCCCAGTTCTCGCCCAGTGCAGCCCCCGCCCACCTGTGTGGAACTAAGGCATCTTGAAAACTGATGACGTACAACTATGGAGACTGTTTTGGGCCCTCCCCCTTCTCTCTGTCTCTCTCTATTCTGTCTGCCTTTCAAAAACAAAATAAATCTTAAAAAAACAAACAAAAAAAAACCAATGGGTATACCAGGAGAAGAGAGGGGGAAGGGAACAGAGAGCCTATTCAAACAAATCTATGAGCATTCTTAAACCTATGCAAAGAGCTGAACCCTTGAATCAAAAAAACAAACAAACAAAAAACTAACAGGATACCTATTATCTGAATGCAAAAGGTCCTTCAAGACACACCATATTAAAACTGTTGAAAGTTTCTGAAAGAATTCTAAAGGCAGCCAGGAAAAAAAACCTATAAAGGAAACCCCATTCTTATCATCAGACTTTTTTTTTTTTTTACCAAAACCTTACAAGCTAGGAGAGAGTGGAATCAAATAATCAAACTATTGAATGAGAGAAATCATCAGCTAAGAATAATCCAACAAAGTCATGTCTTAGAAATGAAGAAGAAATAAAGATACACAAATGGCCAACAGATATATGAAAAGATGTTCAACCTCACTAGCTACAAGGGAAATGCAAATCAAAACCACAGTAAGCTACCACCTCACACCTGTTAGAATGGCTATTATCAGTAAGACAAAAAATATCAAGTAATGGAGGGGATGTGGGGAAATAAACCCTTGTACCCTGCTGGTAGAAATATAAATTGGTACAGCCACTATGGAAAACAGTAGAAGTTCCTCAAAAAATTAACAGCTACAATATAACTCAACAATCCCTCTTCTGCGTACCTACCCCCAAAAATCGAAAATATTTATTTGTAAAGATATATGTACCCCTGTGTTCTTTGCAGCATTCACGGAGGCCAAGTCATAGAAACAACTTAAGTATCCTCGAATGGATAGATAAAGATGTGTGGTACATACATACAGTGGAGTACTACTCAGCCATAAATTGATGAAATAATGCCATTTGCACCAATATTGATGGAATTTGAGAGTATCACCTACGTATAATAAGTCAGATGGACAAGGACCACAACCATATGATTTCACTTATATGTGGGATATAAAATAGAAAGCAACAAACAAAACAAGCTCAAACTCAGAGACAATAGTATGGTGGTTACCAGCAGGGAAAGAGGGATGGGGGAGAAGGAAGAGAGTAAAGGGGGTCAAAATATGGCGAGGAAGGACACTAGACTCTGGGTGGTGAGCACATGATGCAATATGCAAATGATGCGTTACAGAATTATATACCTGAAACTTACATAATGTTATTAACTACTGTTACCCCAAATAAATTTAATAAATAAAAAAGATAATGTGGTACTGGAGAGAGTAGATATATATATCAATAGGGCAGAATAGAAACCCAGAAACACAAATATGTCCAACTGATTTTTGACAAAGATGCAAAAAAACGGGATATCCATAGGCAGAAAAATGAACCTCAACCATAACATTTACCTTATGTAAAAATTAACTCTAAAAGAATCATAAACTATAATGTAAAATGTAAACTATAAAATTTTGGTGTTGGACAGAGAGGAGACAAGGGATCTAGGGCTTGTCACAGAGTTCTCAGACATGAACCCAAAAGCATGATTTATACCAAAAAAAAACAAACAAAAAACTGGACTTCATTAAAATTAAAATTTTCTGATCTGCAAATGACCCTGTTAAAACATAAAAAGACAACAGACTGGGGAAAATATCTGTATACCACAAAGTTGACAAAAGACATTATCTGGAAAATAAAAGAACTAAAGCTCAAAAGAAAAAAAATAACTAAATAGGTCAAAGACATGAACAGACATTTTATTTCACTGAAGAGAGTGTACAGATGGTGAGAAGCACAGGAAAAGAAGTTCAGTATATTGATTAGCCGTCAAGAGAATGCATATTAAACCCACAATGAGATATCACGATGTACCTGTCAGAGTGCATAAAATTTTAAGTAGTGATAACACCTATGAAAAATATAAAATGATACATTCATATTATTAGTAATTTGACAGATTTTTTTACAACTAAAAATGTACAACCTAGCAATTTTCACTCTTGGGCATTTGTCACAGAGGAATGGAAACTTATGCTCAAGTAGAAACTGTGCACAAACATTAATAGCAGCTTTAATCATAATAGCCAAAAACTAGGAAAGAACTCCAATGTCCCTCAAATAGTGAAAAGTTAAAAACTGCAGTACATCCCCTAAGATTAATGAATCAAGGGACTAAATGATTTCAGTATTTTAAAGATGTTACTTCTCTTCCAAAATCATCTATAGATTCATTGCAGTTTTAATAAAAATTTCAGTAAGCTTTTTTTTTTTTTGCAGAAATTAATAAGTTGATTCTAAAATTTGGAAATACAAATGACTTAAAATAGTCAAAGCAATTTTTAAAAAGAAAAACCTGTCAGATTAACTCTACCTGATGATCAGACTTACAATGAAACTAAACAAGATAGTGTGGTATTGAGATATAGATCAAGAGATCAACAAAAGAAAATACAAAATACAAAAATAGGCCACATATGCTATGACCAAGTGATTTTGGACAAAGATGCCTAGGCAATTCAATGGGGGTAAGAAAAGGTTTCTCAATAAATGTTGTGGGAATAAATGAGTATTTGTATTTAAAACATCATCAACTCTTACCTCATGCCATACACAAAAAATTAACTTGAAGTAAATCACTGACATAAGTGTGCAAGCTAAATTTATAAAACTTTTAAAAGAAAGACTTCATAAATTCTCATAGGCAAAATTAGTTTCCAGAGTATGAAAGACAAAACAAAAATGGGTCAACTGGACTTAAAATTTTCTGCCCTTCAAAAACTCCATTAAGTAAACTAAAAGGCCAGCCATAGGACAGAATAAAATATTCACAAAACATGTCTGACAAAGATATTATATACAAAATATATTTTAAAAATACTGTAATTCAATGAGAAAAAAATTTTTTTAATAATATTTAAGCAGTGACTTTATAAAAGAAGATATACAAAGTCCAATAAACACCTGAGAAAATGCCTAACACCCAGAAAATGCAAATTGAAAGCACAATGACATACCACTACACACCCATTAGAATGGTTAAGATTAAAACAACTAACAATATTAAGCGGTGGCCAGGATGTGGAGCACTTATCGCACACACACACACACACACACACACGCACGCGCGATAAGTAGAAATGGAAAATGGTACAAACACTTTTAAAATCTGTTTGGCATTTTCTTAAAGTAAACATATGCTGATCATCAACACAGCCATTCCAAGAGAAATGCAAATATATGTCCACAGAAAAACTTGTAAATACATGTTCATAGCACCTTTATGCACATGAATCAAAACTAGAAACAACCTAAATGTCCATCAGCACATTGCAGTATATTTATTCATACAGGGGAATACTACTTAGCAGTAAAAAGCAGCAACAACCCGAATTCCAAAATCATTAGCTTGAGTCAATGAAAACAGACACCAAAGAGCACATAATTATATGATGCCATTTATATAAAATTCTAGAAAACACAAAGGAACCAATAGTGACATAAAACTAATCAGTGATTACGAGGGGTGATGGGAGGACTGAACAGCAAAGGGCAAGATGCAAATTTTCCGTATTGTGATTAAGGACGTGATTTGTTATATTATACCTCTGTCAATACTCAAATTGTAGGCTTTATATAAATGCAGTTTATTTTATGTAAATTATACTTCAGTAATGCTGGAGTATTTCTCCTTTGAAGGGATCTGGTATAAAAATAAATGTCATAGTGACTACCTTCAAGTCCTTAATAAATCCCCTAAATAACACTCCTTTTCATGCTTAGAGACTGGTAACTTTGCACTGACTCTTTTTCTTCCATTTTGTTATAATTCTGTAACTTATATTTGCAACATGGGATAGTGATTTAATTTGTGGCAGACAGAATCTGGAACTTTTATCTTCTTTCCTCTAATCAGAGTTTACAACCATTTAAGTCTTCCTGACATAATGTTTAAATAACCCTGCTGATTAAACCCAGGCAAGAGGAACAAAGAGTAACATTCAGTTCCAGCCCAAAATCGCATGAAGTTGAAACATCTGTTAATAAAGCATGGAGTGAGGAAAGACTCTTGTAACATGCAAATAGATTTTTACCCTAAGAGTGGTTTAAAGGGACATTCAAAACGACCATAAATTAATGTGGTATCATATAATTTCACACAAAGAAGGATACCCACATGACTATAACCTGTTTTAATACATTTCTCTCTCTGCAATATTGTAAACACTTTATTTTTATGATCAAGTATGCAAAACAAACTTACCGAAGAAATGACTTAATATTTTCAGCTTTCATCTCGGATACCAGGTTCCACCGTATACTTTGATGATAGCGCAGTGAGTGAGTTGTTTCTTTCACAGGCTTAATAAACCAGCCTAGGGGAGAATACACACGTACATGACCTTGCTTTTGACTTCTATAAAAACTACAAGCAAAAAAAGAAAAAAACCCTTCCCTAAGAAATAGATCATGGTGAGCTTTACAAAATTATTCATATTAAATGCAGAAAACCTTCCAATTCTGCTATAATGCTGAGTTGGTTAAGAGTTTTATGTGAGAGAAGTTCATTTTCCCACATGTTGCTCATCAAGGCAAGAGCCTTTGCCTTTCTCTTCTCCCCGTGGGACCTAGTTCTTAGCCCAGTGCCTGACACAGGGAGCATTCCACACGTTTAACAAACAACCAGAGAAAGGCAGCTTTTGCAGTGCTGCTCGTACTCGTTGCAAGTTTGGACTCATTAATAACGCTTGGAGCGGAAACATTGTTTTCATCCCTGCAGAGAGTGACAATTCTAAATTGTCTTTCCAACTGTCTTTAACAGTACCCTGTACTCAGTGCGCATATAATAATTCTGGATTTCGGTCACTTTATTAGGAGGGCCCAAAGGCATCCCAATCGGTTTCCAATTGGACTGAAATTCGCTGAGTTCAACCTCCCGACTGAGACTGAGCTCAGGGGAGCAGCATAGCAGGACCTGGTTTTCTCGGAGGTGCAGGAGCGGGAGCTGGGGTGGGGGAGGGGGAGGTGCAGCCCTGGGCCCCAGGGAAGCGTTCTGTACACTTACCCACCGTGAATCCTGCCAGGAAAGACGCCAGCGCTGCAGCCAAGCACATCCAAAGGTACAGGCGGCCTTTGGACTTCGCCATGGCTTCTTTGCAACTGAGCGTGGAGCGCCGGCTGCTGCAAGGGGGCTCCGGGCTGCAGATGAACACAGAGAGCAGGCCCGGGGACTTGGTGAGCACCCAGACTCCCGCAGGGCGCTGCCCACGCCGACCTTCTGCAGAGCCCAGCTTCCGCCCTCCAGGTCCCGGCAGAGGCCAGCGAAAACCAGCGGGAAGCAACTCCTGGCTCCTTTGGTCCCCTGGGGGCCTGCAGGGGTGAGAAAAAGCCCTGCAGGGGGAGGAGACGGGGGTTTCCTGTTGTCAGGCGATCTTCCTCCAGTCTGTTGCTTTTACAGGAACCCAGGCCAACTCTGCGTGGACCTACTGAAAATGTCCAGACTTGTTTCCAAAAGAACTCTACCTGCCCGTTTGCCACGCCCGGGCCCGCAGTTGCTGAATTTCAGCTGCGAAGTGCGTTGAACGCTGCTTTTCCTTCGCTGTGGATTAATTACCCAGCTGCTGCCGGATTCTGTCCTAATTTCAAACTGTTTACACTTGGAAGCATTTCTGGTCCTGGCTGTACTATAACACAGAATGCCTTCACCATGCATCAACATCAAAACCCATAGGACTGCATTCCTCTGTCCCCCTTACCTGAACAAGTCTCCAAATTTCTGTAAACCTCAGTTTCTTTTGCTGTAATGGGTTTTTCATTACCTCACTAAAAGGTTGTAGATTCAAATTAGTAAGATTAACTGACAGTAGGTTCTCAACAAATGTTCTCCACCAGGTCCTCCCCCACCTACCACAATTATAGATGTTTCTCTTTGAAGGGTTTACAGGGATGCCAGGATAGCTCAACAGGTTGAATGCTTGCCTCGCAACCACAAGGTATGGGGATCTAGGATCGGAATCCAGGCCCTGGGCCTGCAAACCCGTATGCTGAACTGTAGCACAGCTGGTAAACTGCCTGTATGGAGGCAAAGGTCTGGCCTCCCATGCTGGAGGCCAAGTTTGGCTTCCACCTTGCAGGGCCCCAGATCCACCTGTGTGGAACAAAGCTGTGTCACAACTAATGATGTACAAGTGTGGAGACTGCTCTGGATCCTCTCCCCTTCTCTCTCTCTCACACCTTCTCTCAAACAATAAAATAAATCTTAAAAAAAAAAAAAAGTGTTTGTAAAATGATGGTCCTTGGAAATAGAACTCTTGCATCCATCCATTTCACCCCAGAGGAAATCTTGAGAAACTCATGACCGGATTCCTCATATTCCACTATTAACAGTTTTGCAGCCAAAGGAAAAATCCTACTGAGTCTATTATGACAGGGGAAGTACATCTTATGGCTTCACCCCGTCTTCACTGCATTGTTCGAGGCCCTGATGGTTTGAGCTGTGAAAAATAATATAAATAAAGCCACTTCAAAACGGAGTTGGAACTGCCATCTCGGGGTGGGGGTGGGGGTGGGGCTGCATTACAAGTCCCACTCCTGAATTTTTGGAATGTTTAAAATGAGCTAAATAGCCTTTGGACTGGGACAAGCAACATGGTATTCCAAACAACTGTTTGCAAAGCACCACCACATATAGCTGAAGAATAACAAGTTTATTCATACTTGCAGAAATTCTTTCCTTGACTTATTAGCACCAATAGAAATTCCTTCCTTCTTTTAATGTCATTATTTCCCTTCCCTTTCTCATAAAAACTCTTCATTTTCTTTCCCTAATCAGAACACTACCTGGGTTTCTGCCAGAATTGGTGCTTCCTGAATAGCTGTTCTTTTGGATCTCAGATAAATGCTTGTTACCACTCCCTTTGGCCTTCTATTTTAAACTAACATAGTTAAGGCACTTAACTTTGCTCCTAAGGAGTTGCCAGAAGAGTCTAATTTCTTTTTCTTGCACCATAATTGCTGATGAATGTATCTTGTGGTTTTATCTCTTGGAACTTTTGTGCAATCCCTGATAGTTGATTTTGAACCAATATCTTTAGTGAATTAACTGATTTCAAAATGCTTGTATGTTGTTAAAGCCTAGTTTCTACTTTAAAAGCTGGGTGACAAGCATCTCCTCTACACCACAAGCAATATCAAATGTTATTTGTGTCAGTATACACCAATATGTGTTACACATAAAACCTTTGAGTGCTGATTATATAATTATTAATTTCTAGGCCCTTAGCCTTTTATTTCTGCTACCCATGGGACCACTGGTTGTTGACTACGTTTCTTTCCAAAGGCAAATTAAAATCATCTCTAGAAAAAGGTTTGCTGCAGAAAGAGGAGGTAGACACTGGTGATTAAGATGTTATTTATGAAATTTGCTTTTTCCTACTCTTAATTATATAGCTAAAGTTTGATTCGTAGGAGAAATTGGTATATTAAGTAGCAGTTTCCCAACTTGATTAATCTTCCCAAATTAAACTTAGATTATTCTTAAATCGATATTTGTTGAGAGGCCATAGCATGTCAGACATTGTGAAAAATTCTGAGCATATGATCCTTGCCTTTAGGAAGCCTGCAATACAATGAGAATGTAAATATTGAATATGTCATTAAATGTAAAGTTTTGTAAGAAGGAGCAGTATTACCTTAAATGTGAAGGCTGTCGCCGTCTCAGTAGGTGGCATCTACAATCTTTATCTTGCCAATCCATTGTAAGAAAGTCCTGTTAGCTGGTTCAGTATGTCTTTGGCCTTTTGTTAATACAGACACAGATGCATTATTTCATCTTAACTAACCTTATAATAGAAGGCTGCTATCACAGTTTCTAATTATTTGTATCTTGGCAGATATCTGCTTCTTGCAAAACACTTAACAAAGCAACATTGTTGATTTATGCCAACTCCTTTCAATCAGTCCTTCAAAGCTAAAACGTACATAAGAAACTTTTAGTATTAGAAAATCCATCTCTCAGTAAGACTATTTAACACATTGGGTCTGCTCATTATTCAGTGAGCCTCTAACATGGCAGAACTATTTTCTCCATTTACAAAGTTAAATTGCTCTTACGTAATCTTTTTTCTTACCTTTTCACAATGTGGAAGAGGCAGTCTTATAACTTCAAAGACCCATCACATGGGTCACAGTGAGGTTTGAAAACAAAGCGTGACATATGTCCTAATAAAGCAGTATATGTAAACTCCTTAATGAACATACCAATAGTTAAGATTTAATAGAGAAGGAATAATGTTTAGCTGTCAAATTTTATGTTTTGTTTGAAGATGTTGCCATATCTTTCATAAGAGAGGATTTACCTAGATGCTATCTATACAGAAATAGACATGAATGCATTAATGATGTCACAAGGTGACATGATGATCCACCCAGTCACCCAGACAGCAATATTCACTTTCTGAAAAAGTGAAAGGTTGATGTTATGATAGCTGAGATTCATGACAAGTGATACATTCCAATTGATGATTTCTAAAATTCTAGGTCTAAAAACTGCCCCAAATCTTTTGCAAACTTAAAATAAGATGTTAAAATGTTAGTACTTTGTACAATATACCATAACCTAAAGAGCAGGTGAGAAGTGAGACACAAGTGTAGATAGTAAGAAAAGATTAAATAATAATAATAATAATAGCAAGTGAGAAAGAAAAACAGAAAACCATGATTGGATGATTTCCTTCTGATGTCACAATTACTCTACCCAACAGTAAATGTACAAATTAGAAAAGACCCACCAAGTTAAAGTGTAAATCAGAGAGAGGACCCCTACCCATGCCTTTCTATCAACACAGGATGCGTGTACCATGATGCTAATGGTCCAGGTGGAAACTTGGCACTGGTAAGTTCTATTACTTGGACTTTAAACCAAATTTCTTGCTCAGTATTTTTCATTTCTTATGAATGTGACTTCAGTCTATTTTCCATGATAACTTCTACCTAGTAGTGCTAGGATCGGGGGTGGGGGTGTGGGGTTCATGCTCTTTCTTCCAACATTCTTATTCTCTAGCCTTGTTTACATCCTCAGTCCCTGTGGACCTTCAGGATCATTAGGTTATGAATAAATCTCTATATTCTTGACCTTGCTTCTAACAGCCCTATTCCTATTCCATCTTACCTAACACCCACCTATTTTTACTTGATGATACTACTTTCCCTAAAACCAGATCAATATTCATTTCATGGGGACGTGAAAATGAGTCCCATGGGGAACTCATGGGGTCACAGAGGATGGACGTACCATTGTTCTGCTAACATTATTTACCATGTATCTGCTTTTGAAGTTCCTACCCTCTGAAGATATAATTTGATTCTTAGTCTCATTGTCCCCACTTGAGCACCAAAAGTTCTCCCACCTTCTGCAACTGTAATGTCTGCTTTGCAGACATGGATGCACCTCTGGTCCTTAACCCTGTTTTTCACAACTTGCATCCAATCAACCAGTAAGTTCTATTCTCTCTGCAGTCAAAATGTATCTTGAATCCAGCTGCTTCACCAGTATTCCTCTACTCTTAGGCACAATCCTCTTTCTTCTAGACCTCTGCCACAGTCCCCTACGTGGTCTCTGCCCCAAATCTTGCTCCTGTACAGAACATCTTTGACTTAGTAGAGCTTTCTTTCTGAAGTAACAATCAGATCATAATATTATTCAAATTGCTCCAAGCTTTTTCATTAAACTAAAACACAAAATTCAGACTTCTTGGAGCTTTTGAATCTTGCCTCCCTTTGAGGAGAGGAAACACATGCAAACCAAATGCATGAACACCAGGAAACCACCACATCAGCAGCAATCAGCAGCATCACAAAGAACCAGACAATCTCAAAGGGAGGCCTGTGCTCTCCTAGTGACAGTGTAGTAGTCCCTAGGCCTGCAGATGCAGGAAGCACTGGAAAGGGGCAAATGGCCAAGAAAGGCAACACAGTAAAAAGGTATTCAATACTTTTATAATTAGAAGCAGCTATAAAAACTACAATCATTTTGTTTTTATCCCAGTGAGCTCTGACTCTAACTGGTAACTTCTTGACCAGCCAGAATGACCAAGGACAATATAATTTATAACAGCAGCAGTATAATTCCAATTCTGCAAGCCCTATCCATAATGAAGATTAATTCCACAGTTTTCTAAATCATGGGTCCCCAACCTCCAGCCCATGGAACTTGCACTCTTCTGTGGCCAGTTAGGAACCAGGCCTCAAGGCAGGAGGGGAGCCGCAGGTGAGTGAGTGAAGCTTCATCAGTATTTACAGCCACTCACCGTGGCTCATTTTACTGCCTGAGCTCACCTTCTGTCAGATCGGTGGCTGCCATTAGATTATTTTTTAATTGTTAAATTTATCGGGGTGACTTTGGTTGCATTGTTTCCAGGTGTACAATTCTACATTACATTGTCTATACATTGCATTATGTGCTTACCACCCAGAAACATTAGATTCTCATAGGAGCATGAACCTTATTATGAACTGCACATGCAAGGGATCTAGGTTGCGGCTCCTTATGGGAATTTAATACCTGACCTGAGATGAAGCTGAGGGGGTGATGCTAGCCCTGAGATCATCTAATTGCAGGAAAAGAAACTCAGGGCTCCCACTGATTCTGCATTATGGTGAGTTGTAGAATTATTTCATTATATATTGTAATAATAAGAGAAATAAAGTGCACAATAAGTGTAATGTGCTTGAATCATCCGAACCCCCAACCCCTGTGCACGGTTCATGGAACAATAGTCGTCCATGAAACTGGTCTCTGGTGCCAAAAAGGTTGGGGACCACTGTCTTATGATATTTTCAAATATACATATCTACTCAATTTGGTTATTTTCTCCTGTTAATTTGTCTCATTTTAATTTGATTATTAGCCCAGCCAGAATCACTAAAAAGGTCGGAAGAAAGTTATTCTTTTGGGTTCCCCACAAAGACTTAGGAGAAGATCAAAGTTCTGGGAGGAAAATGAGACCAGAAGCCCATTCCTAGAGTGGGGATCTCCCCAGCTTCAGAGTTGTCAAAAGCATTTACAGAACTTTAAGAATCAATTTTCATTTATTACAGAAAAAGAACTCTGCTTGGTTTTTAGATTTCATTTCAATCAGAATTATTATCTGACAAATTGTTTAACAAATTAACTAATAAAATATATTATAAGAGATATTTAAATATATTACTATAAATACCCATAGTTACTTGCTGCAAATATTAAGGAAATATAATACAACAGTTTTCAATGGAGGAAAAAAGGCCTCGCTAAAGTTGCACCATGTTGAAGGAAACGAGAAAGCAGAAAATAGCTTTTTCCAGAATTACACACCCTCGTTGCTGTTCATGATAGCCTGTAATGAGAGAATATTTCCACAAGGTGGCAGGAGTACATCAATTCCAACCTCCGGTGGGGTGGGGAGCGGATATAAGATTTTGCTTATGCCTGCCTGGTTAAAATAGGCCTTTCTGAACTTATTATAATATATAGAACTAAGCGTTTTGACTTAATATATTTTTATTACTTTGTCTTGGTTGATTTTAATGGCTTGAATTATGTTTCATTTTAATATGTTTAAAGGAAGCAGGGCCATGCATATGGATTGATTTAACATGTAAAGGTGTTTTCTTCTATTTTTAGAATTAGTCCCTCTTTAAAAATCTTAACCTTTCATTACTGATGAATGTTACATTTTTATTTTGTTAAAAAGTAAAGGATGCACACAAATATACTCCCCAAAATGATTTTTTTTTTTAAGGGTGAATAAGCAATTCAAGAATGAAGTATAGCCTTTTTCAAATAGGCTATCCTTCATTCTGGAACAACTAGATATTCATAAGCACAAAAAATAGCTTTGACTGAATTTACAGCTAAAACAAAAATTAAATGGATCACAAACGTAAAATCTAAGACTATAAAACTTTTATGAAAAATCATAGGAGAGATACCCTCTTGGGACACAAGGTTAAGCAAGTAATTTTTATGCTTAACTATAACCAAACCACACCCACAAAAACATTTATAAAATTGGAGTTTATCAAAATTAAAAACTTTGGCCTGAAAAAGAGTCATAGATGATGAAAAGATAAACTGCAGAGTGGGAAAATTTGTTTGCATACCACATATCTGATGACGGACTTGTATGTAGAATAAATTCTCAAAGCTTATCAGTAAAAACAAAACAAAATAAAACAAGCTATTCATTTAGAAAATAAGCAAAAGACATGAATAAACGCTTACTGAAAGTGATATACAGATTTTAAATATGGAAATGTATTCAATGTAGCCATTAAGGAAATGCACATCAAAATCATGATGAGATATCACTGAGCATCTATCAGAATGGCTAAAATAAAAATTAGTTGACAACATCAAATGCTGGCAAGAATGCAAAGGAACTAGATCACTCATACTTTGCTGCTGAGAATGTAAAACGGAACAATAACTCTGGAAGAGCGTATGGCCATTTCTTACAAAATTACATATGTGCTTAAACATATGACCCAGTAATTGCACACTTGGGCATTTATCCTAGAGATAGAAAGTGGATTTGAGTTCAAATGAAAATATATACATAAATACATATAAGTTGCATTCATAATATCCCTAAACTGAAAACAATCCAAATGTCCTTCAAGGGGTGAATGGTCGAACAAACCATGGTGTATGTACACCATGAGATACTATTCAGCAATAAAAAGGAACTATGAATATGTGCAAAACTTGGATGTATCCCAAGGGAATTATACTAAGTTGAAAATGTCAGTCTCAAAGTGTTATATACTATATTGTCCAATGTATTAAAAATTCTTAAAATGCCCAAATTGTAGAGATAGAGATCAGCTTAGTAGTTGCCAGGGGTTAGGGACAGGAAGAACGAGAGCTGGCTGTCGCTATAAAGGAATAGGACCAGGGATCTTTGTGATGGAATGTTCTGCATCCTGATTGTGTTGGTGGTTCTGTAAGAGTGAAACTCAATAAATCAGTAACTTAGCTCCTGTTTCATTAATCCATTTAGTTAGCTCCTCCACTGTCAATTCACTTGGTCTGCTTCGTTAATCCACTTAGTTTATAGCCTGAATCACTTCATAGTTTTTGTTTTCTTCTTGTTTCTGTGTAATCCAGTTATTTCTTAGTTCTCAAGCAACTGAGTGCAGAATCCCCATTTTGAGGCCAAGATCACATTATCCAATCAGACCAAGCCCGGAAAGTGATTTATCAACTGCCAGCCCTGGATCTGACCTGGCCAACCCCTCCCCCAATCTTTCTCCTTGTTCCTCCCCAACCTATATGCCTATACAAGTTCTGGCTGGGGAAGTAGGGATGGCTCAGTGGGTTAAGCACTCACTTTGCAGCGCCAGGGACAGAGGATCAAATCCTGGCCCTGGCCCGTGCGGACCCATATGCTGAACTAGGGAGTTGCCCCAGTTCAGTTCCCTCTCTGTATCTCTCTCTCTCTCTCTCTCTCTCTCTCTCTCTCTTTCTGTCAACAACAATAGAATAAATGAATAAATAAATCTTTAAAAAGAAAAGTTTTGGCCTTGCTAGGATCAGGGAAGGCAGACTTTGAGACAGGAGTCTACTGCCTTCCCTGAATGCCAGCATTTTGAATAAACCTACTTTTCTTTCCACCAGCGTTGTCTCTGTTGTCTCTGATTTTTGGAGGTGGCAAGCAGCACCTGAACCTGTTAACACTTCCACAAATCTACACACGTAATAAAAGTGCATACACACACACACAGAAATGAGTACGTGTAAAACTTGAGAAATCTGGATAAGGTCTGTGAATTGTATCAATGTCAATTTCTAAGTTGTGAAAATGTACTGTAGTTATGCAAGATGCTACTATTGGGGGAAAATGGGGAAGGCCATGAGTAACCTCTCTGTATCATAGCTGCATGTGAATCTCTAATTACTCAAAATTTTAAAAAACAAACAAACAGTAATGCCTGCCTCTAGCATACAAAATATTCAGAAAACATACTATTGCAAAAAGTTAAGTTATTGAATCATTAGCTCAGTCTAGATATTTCTTAATGGCTTCTTATGCATTTTGCTTGAGGGTATGTCCATGTTTAGTTGCATTTTTTTTTACATCATTGGTAGGTTCTTGGAAACTGCAATTTTAAGAGAATCAATGTATTAAAAAAAAAATCAAAAAACAATTTTACCATAAGCTAACAGATATAAACAAGAATTAAACTCCTACAGCATATTTCCAGTCACAAAAATGTCACCAGACTTCTAAATAAAGACCCCAAACACTTCTAGTATTAAAAATGGAAACAAATGTGAGCTATATATACATTTAAGAAAGGTTAATAAAAACCAATAAGACCATGAGTTTCTAACCCACTTATTCTAGTTCAGGGCCTGGGTGGCTAGACTCTCCCCACAGCTGAGGCTGCAAAGCAAGACCCAACCCCAGACAAGGGCCCGCTGCCACTGCGGTGCACTCATACACTCAGACTGGGGCAACGTAGACCTGCCCATTGACCTCAGAGGTGCACCTTTGGGATGCAGAACAAAACTGGAGTTGCCAGAGGAAACCCAGTCAGACGTAGGAGAACGCACAGACTCCATACAGACAGGAGTTCTGGCTGGGAATCAGGTTTCTGTTTTGTTTTGTTTATTTTCCTCTCATCAACATTGTAATGAAACAAAATTGAATCAAATAACATTATTTAAGGACGTGCTATATAAATAACTTTAAAAAATTTTAATATAGTTACCCCATGTAAGTTTTTAATTCCCTCATTTTTTTTTAAGATTTATTGTATTGTTTGAGAGAAGGTAAGAGAGAAAAGGAGGAGGACCCAGAGTAGTCTCAATAGTTGTACATCATTCACTGTAAAATCATTTCATTCTACATAAGTGGATGTGGGGCCATGTGGGGTGGAAACCGAACCAAGGGCCTCTCACTTGGGAGGTGAGAACCTTTGCCGCCATCTTGGTGGTTACCAGTTGTGCCACAGTTTCACATATGGGTTTGCATGGTCCAGGGCACTCTGGACCTCGTGGTTGCAAGGCAAGCTTTCCTTGAGCTAACCTGGCATCCCTAATGTCATTCTTGACAGCTGCATGGTACTTCAATTTATGGTTAATGAGTGATGGGTTTATTTGGTTTTGGGTCATTTATGTCATTCTAATATTTTCTCTATTGAAAGTTGTAAAGCACAAAGATAGAACTACAGGGTGGCTGTCTTCTGTGCCTTTGTTAAATAACTTTGAATCACATGCACAGTAAACATGTTAGTAGCAATAGCATAGTTTTACTATTTTCAAATCTTCCACAAAACCCAATAGAGCAAGTAGGATAACACAGTAGCATCCATGATAAAACAGTGTGATGAGGTTTCCCCCCACAGCACCCAAACCAAGCAAGTGAAGCTAAACCACAAAGACACCAGAGGGTCACCAATTGTCCTGAGGACGTGAGGAACGTTACAGAGTTTTTCCAATGCTCTGGGAACTGTGAAGCTTAGAAATCCAATTGCTCACAGCTCATCCCCCAACTCAGGCTCCTGCTTGGCACAGAGAGCTCCATAGGTCAAGCTGACAGCAACAGCCCAGGCCAGGAGGGACTTCCTAGGGCCCAAATCCTAGGGGAGAGGGAGGATGGGAAAAGCAGATGGAGTAGTGGTCTGTCTCCCCATGAACTTGCCAAACTAACCACGTTCAGGGCAAAGCCCTGTCCTGAGGACACACTTCAGGAAGTCAATTATAAGCTGACCTGAACTAGGACTCCAAGGCCCAAGATTAAGCATCGTGAGAGGGGAGGAGAAGGCAGATCTTATAAGTTCAAGCACAGATAATTCCTTTACCTTCCAGTTCCAGAAATATCAGGCACTGTAAATGTGAACCAAGAGGCCTTGATTCAATATATGTAGTCTTGACCCTTGTTACTAATCCAGTCATTCTGCCCCGTCCTTAGACCAGTCACACGAAAGACAGTTGCTGGGCAAAGAGTATCTAAAGTTTTCTTGGGAAAGTAGGTGTAAAAACAGCTCTCGCAAACTCCTACCTCAGGGTGGGTCAACACATCAACTTAAAACTTCACCAGCACTTAATTCCACTCAGCTTTTTATTGGGGGCAGTGCTGCCCTCCTCAAGTGAAAAGCTATGAACTCCACCTGATCATTACTCTGTCATCCTGCCCTGCTATCCCGGAACCAATGCTGATTCCTTCCCAGTTCAGAAGAAACCTATTCTTTTCTGTTCCCTCTCAGTTGTACTCTCTCGCTCTTCTAGTCCACAGGCATATGCATTTCTTTTTGTTTATTCTCGATTATTAAAAAAAAAAAATTTTAATCCTTTCTCTAGTGCGGTAGTGATGAGCATGAAATATATTTAACTTCAAATCAAATTAGACAAACAAAAGCTGACAGAAAGGTATGTCACTGTTAGATGCTCTGATGATGTGGAAATGAGAATAAAGAAAAATGGGAGAAAAAGAGGAAGAAAAGACATTCTGTAGAATAAGCTTACTGACTGCCTCATTCTAATGCCTGGGAGTCAAAGAGTTTGCTTGTAGAAGTGCAGACACTTGTTACTGCCAAAGGAAAAAATGTTAGTGTTATATCAAATTGGAGGATGCAGGAGAACACAGAAGGAAGAGAATACAAGCTAATGTTGCCTTAGTTTGGAGACAATGACAGCTGTCTAAAGAAAGAGATGAATTTAGGACACTATCAGGTAGCCATCAGAACAAAAATCCATCTTTTCTAAATACCTTAACACTTAAAAAAAAAAAAGCAACAAATAAGATAGTGAAAGACAAATATATGCATACAACACATATTATAAAATACTATAACCAAAATTAAACTTAACAAAACTCATATTAATAAAAGTTCACTTACCTCTCTTATTAAAAAAATATTGTCCAATTGAATCACAAAACTCAATTCTATGTGGAATGTAAGATACATATTTTAGAAAGCTGAAAATTAAAGTGTGGGAATAAATACACTAAATGGATGTCTTCTCTTTATGCTTGTGGAATAACAGCAGTGGGTAAGCGTGTGACATTTTCTCACAGTTTTACATTTACACAGTTGGAAGCATTTACACTTCTTTGAACATGTCAAGTAGACAATTTATATAATTAGAAGTGAAAATTAGGGCACTTCATTTTTGGATGTCCCCTCCTGTTTTGAGAGCTTTTCTTTTTTCAGTGGGCATTCCATTTTCAGATGTCCCCTCTCATTTCAAGTGCTTTCCTCCTTTCCAATAAACTTCGGCTTAATCTTTAAAAAGAAGTGAAAATTGTAATAGTGAAAGGAGAAAATATTAACATCTGCACTGAGAGCTGAGAGGACAGAGCCAACGTTGGGTACTTAGTAATGACATTACCATAAGACACGCTATTTCCAATGAAAATGTTCTTGCTCTTCTACTGAAATCATGTGATGTGTGATCCTGAAAAAGTCGTATTTGCTTCTCACAAATCTGTCATCAGCTGTGCCATTGCTATAACCGCAATAAACAATCAGACTTAGGTTCAGGTGTTGCATCCTTGATGATCATATTCTGTTCTCTATAGAGGCTGTAATATGCAATTAGAGTTTGGATAATTTGTCTGATTCCAGATAAATAATCTCTCCAGAATGTGGATGAGACATATACCTTGATCCATACAGAACAACCCTTTGGTAAAGACCCAGGAATTGGGTTATTTGCAGTTACTGAGGCATTCTGGTCTGGTCAAGAAACAGATTACTTTTTATTTCCCTGGGGTAAGAGCTGGGTTAGGTTTAGTGTTAGAAAACCTGAAAATTTTATGATCTTTTTTTAGATCTAATTTACTCTGTGGCTCTTTTAGAAAAATAAAATTACTACTGCACAACTGCATTAAGTAAATCAATTTACAGTGATTTCTGCCATCTTTCCCCTACTGAGAGGAGACCCACAGACACATGAGGAGCTTGCTTCATCTAGTAATGTTGTGAAGGCAATGGCTTCTTTTAGTAATCTCACCAAGTTGTTTAGGGTGAGTAAATATAAGATAGAATCATGCTTATAGAGACCAGATGAGAACATTATGTTACTCTAGAAATAATGTTTTAAGCATTGTAAGACTGACGATAAACCAAGGCAATAAATATGCAATTCTATCAAATTTGGTACAAGAGTAGTTGAAATGTGTGTGTATTGCCTTTAAAATTTTTTATTTGTTATACTAATTTACTGAATTAGCTATTAAATAGAAACAACAGAATATAAATAGTTATTTTATTTATACATATATATATATATAATGAAAACCTGAATTTCCAGCAACCTGGTTAAGGAACTTGATCTTTATGATTTTGAAGTCACCCATGTGACTTTGCTGATTACATCTCCTTATTTACACTTCCAACAATGAGCATTGTGAGTTCCTTCTGTATTACCATTTTACTATCTCTGTCCTTTATTTTTAAATGTTTTAATACAGTAAGTTTGCTCAATTTGCAGGTTTTTGAATGTTATACAAATAGAATTCACCATGTTTTTTTATAATTTTCTTTTTAAAATAAAATTATTCTCCTGAAATTCTTGTTACTGTGTATTTTATTCCATTTTTATATTGTATCTTATAAGAATCACTCATATATCAGTGATACTTTTGACTATCATTTTATTGTTTCAGATTGATCTTCTAAAATAACATTGCTAACATAAGAATTCTGTTGTATTTTTATAGGGTACACGTGCAAGGCTTTCTCTAGGATTGTATTTGTTTTCTCTATTTCAGCCATATTTACCACATATTTAGTGGCTTAAAAGAGCACATGTTTGTTATCTTTGAGGCTTCTGGGTCAGACGTCTGATATGGCTCTTATTGGACTAAACTCAAGGTGTGAGCAGGTTGTGTTCCTTTCAGGGGGCTTGGGAATTGTTTCCTGCTTATTTGGGGCATTGGCAGAACTTAGTTCCTTGTAGTTTTGACTGAGGTCCTTCCTAGCCGTAAGCTGTGGGTTGTTCTCAGCTACTAGAGTCCACTCATTCTGCTTGGTTTCTGACTCCATTCCTCCACCTCCGGAGCCAGCTACGGCAAACCCAGTCCTTCTCATCCTGCCATCTGGCCAATCCTCTGCACACAGGAAAGGCTTTCTGCTTTTAAGAACTCCTGTGAGGGGACACCGGGGTGGCTAGGCGGGCTAAGCGCTCGCTTTGTAGCCCTAGGGACCGAGGATCGGGACCGAGGATCGGGACCCAGGATCGAATGCTGGCGGACCCACATGGTGAACTGGGGTGTGCTTCCCTTGCAGGAGGCCCCCATTTCGGTTTGATCCCCGCTCACCTGTGTGGAACAAAACCATGATGATGTACAATGATGATGTACAACTATGGAGACTGCTCTGGGCCCTCCCCCTTCTCTCTCTGTCTCTGTCAAAAACAATAAAATAAATTTTAAAACTCCAGTGATTAGATTGGGCTCACCAAGATAATTCAGGATGACTCCCCAATCTCAAGGTCTTTAACCATATTCACATCTGTAAAGTCCCTTTTGTCATGTAAGGTAGCGTATTCATTGGTTCTGAGATTCAGGCTCTGGACATCTTTGTGGGGAGGGGTGCTTATTCTGCCTGACACAAAGATACACAACTAGAAGATATATGCAACTAGTTCATGGGGCCTGAACAATTTTATTTTTACCATTTAATGTTTTCTGAAATTAGTGTTCTACATTGCACTGACGAACAGTGTAATTTACTTTACAACTTTGCCAATACTCAGTATCATATATTTTAACTTTCTTGCCAATCTAGGATGAGATGACACTGCATACCATGTATTCATTTCTTTTTTTTTTTAATATATTTTTATTATTTATTTTTGACAGAGAGAGAGAGAGAGATACAGAGACAGAGACAGAGAGAGAACTGAACTGGGGGAGCTCCCAGTTCAGCATATGGTTCCGCACGGGCCGGGGCTGGGATTCGATCCCTGGTCCCCAGCACTGCAAAGTGAGCGCTTAACCCACTGAGCCATCCCGGTTTCCCCAGTATTCATTTCTTCATTCAACAAAAAATTTGTATCAGGTACTGACTACATACATACATGTCACTATTACAGATCCTAAATGTATAACCATAAAAAAAAAAAAAAATCCCTCCTGTTGATGACAATTTCAGTCTTTGGAATAGACATTATTGATCCAGGTAAACAAACCTAAGGGCAATTGTGGAAAGAAATCTTTGGACTGCAGTGCTTGGTAACTGACCCTGGAAAGTTGGCACTGGGTGAGACTAGGAAGAATTTTTAAGCTTGTGTCATTTGTTTGCCTATTTGTCATTATGATGTCAAAATATTTTCATAGACAAATGCATATTAATACAGAAGGACTTCTCTGATAAAAAAAAATACAGGGGAAGCCGGGATGGCTTAGTGGGTTAAGCGCTCACTTTGCAGGGCCAGGGACCGAGGATCGAATCCCGGCCCCAGCCCTTGCGGACCCATATGCTGAACTGGGAGCTCCCCCAGTTCAGTTCTCTCTGTCTCTGTATCTCTCTCTCTCTCTCTGTCAAAAACAATAAAAATAAAATAAATAAATAAATGGCAAAAAAAAAAATACAACGCAATTGTGAACATATTTGTCAAGAAGTTAAACCTTGTCTTTTTTTCAGTTTCTCCCTTTCAATTAAAAAAAAATAGCTTTATTGAGGGATAACTGACATACAGCAAACTGCACATATGTAGAGAGTATAATTTATAATCTTTCTCACCCCAACTTGCCCCACAGAACCCACCCGCAAAGCCTCCAGTCCCCCGTTTCCAGGCAACCACTGGTTTGTACTGTCATAAATTAGATGCACTTTTCGGGAATATTATATACATGTAATCATCGAGAATGCACTCGTTCTTTTTCAGCCTGGCTTCCCTTTCTCACTCAGAATAAATAAGAAATAATAAGAAAATAAAATCAAGAAGTGCTTGAGGGGAAGCAGGGATGGCTCAGTGGGTTAAGCGCTCACTTTGCAGCGCTGGGGACCAAGGATCGAATCCCGGCCCGTGCGGAACCATATGCTGAACTGGGAGCTCCCCCAGTTCAGTTCTCTCTCTCTCTCTCTCTCTCTCTCTCTCTCTCTCTCTCTCTCTCTCTGTCAAAATAAATAAATAAACAAATAAATAAATAAATTAGATCTAGCCTACTCAAAAAAAAAAAAAAATTAAAAAAAGAAGTGCTTGTGGTCCTTTCCCCACAGGAAGAAGCCCAGCGCTGGGACCGCCCCCTGCCCGGGGCCCCTCCCCCGGGGTGGGCGGGGCCTCCCTCGGTGCGGGGCGCGCGGGGCGCGCTGGGTAAATGAGCGGAGCCGAGGCCTCGCCCAGGAACACGTGCGAGCTCGCTGAAGCTCTCAGGCTGTAGGAGCCTTGGAGCAAAACCAGGGAACCTGAGCTGCGATCGCAGCCCCCCAAATACCGCTTATCCTAGCCCAGATTTCCCTCGCCCTTGGCTCCAGGACCCAGTCTGGCCTCGAGCAGCAGACGGTGCCGGCAGATCCGACACCTCAGCCCCGCGTCCTGCAGCCTAAGAGACGACCAGGACGCCTTGGCACCGCCAGGTGCTGCAGGGGGAGAGCGGCCCACTGAACAGCCGGGAGCGGGGCCGCCGTCCCACCCCATCCACACCCTTCTATCTGCCCCTAGCCCTGGCGACCCCTGGCTAAACAGAACCTAGGCCTTTCCGCAGTCGGACACCCTGCGGTGGACAGCATGCGTCCTCGTCGAGCTCCTGGGAGCCGGTGTCTCGGGGGCCGCCACGGCCTGGCGCCCCCCTCGGCGGCACCTCAGCGGGTGGACGATCGGAGCCCGCCGAGGGCGGAACGAGCCTTGGAAGCCCGGAGTCAGCGCCACGCCGGGTTCTCCTGAAAACGCACGCGCTTCTCCGCGAAGGCGGGTTTCCTTGGGAGGAGGCTGCGCTCTATCCAGCGAGGGTGCCAGACCCCGGCACGAAGCGTCACCTCCCGGGTGGACTCAGAAAGAGCGTCCTGACCCCGCAGGGCGGCCGGGGGCTGGGAATCCGCAGGTGTGCGGGGTCAGAGGGCTCTGAGGGCTCTGCTATCCCTCCCACCCAATTACTTCTGGACTGTTGGGGCTCACCTGCAGGGCTTTAGCCTGACCCGGGAACCTGAAGCCTTCATTCCCGACCTCTGATTCAATATTTTTCCATAGCACCACTTTCCCTTTTTACTACATATGCTTATTTTTTTTAAGAAAAAAAAATCATATTGCTACTGTTAAAAAGCAAAATTGTTTGATATTTTAAAGGGTAACACAACACTGAAAACATTTAAATTATGAAAATAAGACAGATAAGTAGAATAAATACAAATAAATTAATCAATTTATACAATGCATGTGCTCAAATTCTTTAAAAAAAAGAATGATGAGATATAAACTGACATTTAACTCATTTCCAGGCTTTGTCATTTTGGACAGAACTTGCTACCTTTCCTTTCTTCTTCCAGGCAGGTCTCATTAATTTATAGCAGTGTTCTGCAGTTATGTTTTGCTCTATATAGAAGAGTAACCAGACCGTAATCTCTATCCAAATAAATATTTTCTAAACAATAGAAGTCCTGACATGACCATCTAATTAAAAATGCCATGTCTTAGACTATTTATATAGAATGGAGGTTAAGTCTGAGGGTCTGTGGGGAAGGGACATTTATATAAAATAGAGGTTAAGTCTGAAGGTCTGTGGGGAAGGAACATTTATATAGAATGGAGGTTAAGTCTGAGGGTCTGTGGGGAAGGGACATAGAAGGCACCTCTCAGAACCATCTGCCCCCACAGTGGGAGCACAGGACTGCAAACTCAATGCAGTCCTGGCACTGGAGTTCTTCTAGAACAGTCTCTAAAGGCCGTTTCATGAATAGTCACACCAAAGTCTATTATTTTTGAAAAGGCACTTTCTTCCCCTGGACTCTTCTAAATATGAAGTAAAAGAAAAAGTGCCCTATTGATGGAATTTATAAGCAATTAGTCTTCCTGAACTTCTTTGAGATGATGATGGATAATGATGACTTTCCTTAGTTCATGAGTCTAGAGCTCTTCAGTTGTTTTCATAAGGTGTCCAGTAATATGGCCTCTTATTTCTTGCCATTTCCTAGTTCTGCTTTCCTCCCTACTTATTTTATGGGGATCTTCTCTTTCTTTGGTGCTTTTAATCGGTCTTGCTCCTTACATGTTTTGCTCCCAGTACTATTTTCTCAGTATGGAGCTTGATCCTGGGAGTTTTAGTTGGTTATGTTTGAAGGTTGGAGGACTTGGATGGTACAAGCCCGTTCAGGTATTATGAACCCCTTGCATATTTGAGTGTGTAAGCTCCCACCCTACCCAAGTTCATCAACTGTTTCTTAAACTGGCCTGCCATGCCTTGCAGTGAATCCCTGTTGTTGACTTTTGGGGTTCTCAGGTTCACCAGATATCCTGTTCCCACCCCCCGTTTCTTTCTAATACCCCATGGATCTAATACCCCAGGGATCTAATATCCCTGATTTGTCTGCATCTGTTCATATTTGGGAACTTCTCAACTAGTTTTGTTGTAGAAAGTATCCATGAATTTTGATTTTGCTATCCTAGTTTTTCTTCTGTTTTATTTAGAAATTTGGAAATGCTATATTTTTCCATGTACAAGACATATCCATGTATAGATGACCCCTACTTTTCTAATTCCACATTATGAAATCAATACATGGGTTACTCCCATGTATAAAATGACCCCATTTTTTGTTCTTTCAATTTTAGACAAAGTATTGTACATGGAAAAACAAGGTATTCTAAAGGTATACTAAACTTTTTACATTTCCAGAATCCACAAGTATAATTTTTGGAGATGTATGAATAAACGAAGACCGCCCCCAATCTGAATCACAGTGCCTTTAGTAATTTGTATGAGTTGTGTGTAAGACAGAACCAGGGCAAAGGAAATCATGAAGTTCTCCAAGGTATCATGCCAACTTCCATTTTGACTTTTTGGGTATGCTGTTTCTTCTAATTGGACATCATTTCTACTACCCCTTTTCCTCCTTAATTCCCATTTGTTCAATGACAAACTGTGGAATAATATACTTTTAGGAAATAATTTACATTCGAAATGTGTGCTACGCATGTATCAATTTCCATTGCACCAGGATCTCCTACTATTATTTTCTAAAAATCTATCTACCAATGGCACTGTTTTATAAAATTTCTGGAATGATGCTTTGGGTGAGAGTTAGAATCAAATTCCATCAGATTACAGGTCCTCATAATATGTGTCTTGTAATTTCAAATTTTTATTTATTTTGATGTAAATGATAGGTATTAATGGTTTCTAGTTCAGTAAAGGAGAATATGGAATATGGAAGAAATGAAAAAATAAAAGAAGCTAAGTGTTATGATAATGTTTGTGAGGCCCCAAAATTCACATACTGAACCCTATGCCCAATGTGAAGGCACTAGGAGTTGAGGTATTTGAGAGGTGCTTAGGTCATGAGAGAGGAGGCCTCAAAAATGTAATTAGCACTTTACAAAAGCTTCAAGACATCCGTAGCCCCTTCTGCCAGGCGAGGCTACAAGAAGTCTGCCACCTGAAACAGGGCCATCAGCCAACTGTGTTGGCACCCCAATCTGTGACTTCCAGCTGTGAGATGTGTAAAAAAAATTCTGTTGTTTAGGTTAGGGGATACCGGGATGGCTCAGCGAGTGGAGCACTCGCCTTGCAGCCCTTGGGTCTGAGGATCGTGTCCCACCCAATCTGTGCAGACCCATATGCTGAACTGGGGCGTGATCCCCAACTGGGAAGCCCCCAGTTTGGTTTCTGCCAGGGTAAGCTTCCTATGTGGGATGCCCCAGGTTCAGCTTCTGCCTTGGGCGTCTTCCCCTGTAAGAGGTCACCGGCAGGTTCTTGCCCCATGAGGCCCTGCGCCCACCTGTGTGGAATTAAACCATGTCACAACTAATTATGTAAACTATGAAGACTACTCTGGGCCCTTTCCCCTTTTCTCTCTTTTGCATATGCCCTCTCAAAAATAATATAAATCTTAAAAAATACATTTTTCCTTATATTTTATAATTGTCGACATATTTATAATCAACTGCAAAATTATGTACTCCATCACTATTCTATCTTCATAACTTAATGTAGATAAAACATGGGGCCTGAGCAATTCATGCTGAAAAATGTGTATAGACTAAAACGAGAATATGCAGATCCCCAGGGCAGGAAAAGTAGCAAAAGAGACTGGGAGGCCAAGTCAGGAAATGAGTTTATAGCACTTGAAGAAAAGAACGCCTGATGAATGACAGCCCATCAATAACTGTGGCAAATGTATGGACCAAATCGCTCTGTGGCTTGTTTCCCCTTTGGCTTGCTAGCTTCTTGAAACTCAGTTCAAGCATCACCGACATGAGGGGATACTTGTCCATCTGCTGGTCTTTCCAGTATCCAGCACATCCTAGCACCAAGGTGACTTGATATTTATTATTCAACTTCTCTCCAATTTTATGAAATGTGAAAAAGGTTAAGTGCTAATCTAGTTTATGTGTCCAGAACAGTTCTAAGAGAAATTTTCCTCCCTGATTCTTCCACTTTAAATACATTTTCTTTTAATTTTCTAGGGGGAAGGGGGATGCCAGGATGGGTCAGTGAGCTGAGCGCTTGTCTTGCAGCCCTGGCATCTGGGGATAAAATCCAAGCCCCAGCCTGTGCAGACCCATATGCTGAACTGGGGTATATTTCCCATGCAGGCGGCCTCTGGTTCAGCTCCCACCTGGGATGCACTTCCCACGCAGAAGGCCCCCTGCCGGGTTCCTGTCCTGTATGGCCTTGCACTCACCCGTGTGGAATGAAACTATGTAAAAAACTGATGATGTACAACTATGGACACTGCTCTGAGCCCTCCCCCTTCTGTCTTTCTGTCAAAACAATAAAATAAACCTAAAAAAAAAGTTTTCTAGGGGAGAAAGAGGGGCCATTACTTTAGCTTTAATGTTATAATTAACAAGTGTCCTATTTTTCTTGTCCTACTGCCCTTGTGCAGTTCTTATTCCTATGGGGTAAAATTCAAATCTAGATCATCAAAAAGAGTTAATGATTAATAAGTATATCCAGAAGCTTTATGTAAGATTTGTGTAAATTTTATGTTCCTAACACAGGAAAGGTTGAAAATTTTGCCTAAACTCTAACCATCTTTTTTTTTTTTTTTAATCTTTTCACATTTATAGAGAGAAATTATCTTTTTGTCTTCAGTGCATAGTTATTTCTATTTTACTTTTTGACAGATAGAGAGAGAGATAGAGACAGAGACAGTTAGAGAACCAAACTGTGGGAACTCCCCAGTTCAGCACGTGGGTCCTGCCTGGGCCGGAGCCGGGATTCGATCCTCGGTC
>PVKE010006040.1:0-56120 GCA_004027555.1 Craseonycteris thonglongyai
AAAAATGCATATACATTCAACTAAGTTACAGCCTCTTAGAAAGTATACCCAGTTGAGTTGTAAACCTAACTGTTAATTTTATTTCTCTCTCTCTCTATATATAATATATATAGGAGACCAGGTATTAATAACTGAATTTAGAGTTTTGTTGTTTTGATATATGCAAGAAATTCTTCTTGCACAAGTTGTAGAGTGGGACCTGAGAGCAGAATGTAATTCCAGAACTGGGAGAAAACAAAATAAATTCCTGAGAAACAGAAAAGGTGAAAGAAAAAAATAAGCAGCCATCTTCTGGATAATAGACTTGAGATAACTGCTGAGAAATGCGATGCCTATGTAAAGAGCAGGTGTAGGCAACTTGGAGGGAAGCTGTTTGCAGAACCGGGCGTTTTCTAGCTCCTTTCTGTCCATGGTTTGTATGCCATATGGGGATGGCAGCGTTGTTTGTGGATATGAGTATCATCTTAGAACCTTTCAGGTTCGGTTGTGGCTGCTTATGCCCAGATAATCTCTGAATACTGACACTGTACCACCAGTTCACAAAGCTTAAAAATTGTGATAAGTTGAAAGAAAAAAATTTCATTAGTTTTTAGAAAAAGATGCATTACATTGGGTGAGAGGGCAGTTAGGGAGGCTCTCTCTGAACACTAGACATTGAGCCAGATAGCAGAATTGGTAGGATTTATCCAGATGAAGGGTGGGGATAAAGAAGCAATTTTATTAGAAGTGGAAGCCTGAGTCTCCAGGTTTATAGAGATTTCTACTTCAGGTCAACGGCTCTCGGTTGAGTAGCTACCATACTCGTATGTCTAGCAGTCCACTTAACGCTATGGAGGACAAAGGTATGAGATGTGTCTCAAAGGGCAAGACTAAGTACTATTACAAGGAATTTTCTACTAAAATTTTATTTTCACTAGGATAAAGTGCTGAGACAGTTCTTGAAGAGGAAGAATAAATAATTAACTGTTAAGAGTCATTTCATTTCTGATAGGGAACTGCATCAGTACTGTGTATAATCTTACCAATGGAAGTGATGTAGTCTGAAATGAAAGTCGTGGAGACAAGATCTCTCAGGTTCCTGAAAATAAATTAGAAGGTTCTAGGACACACTCGGTTATTACATTTCCCCCTTTCCCCCTCTTCCTTGAGGTATATAAATGGGCGTGAGGAAGGAAAGGAGATGGGTTCTGGTAGCTGCCCCTCCCAGGTTAGTGAAGAAAGCGGGTTTGTTTTAGCTTCATGTCTGCAATACCCACCTCTGCCCCTGACACAAGGGGGCGGGGGGAGGAGGGTTCTGTGTGCGGTTCACACGGAAGCAGCCAGCCTGAGACAGGATCCTCTTTTCCTGCATCCCATCTCCCCCACATCTCTGGGTCCCCCAAGAGTCTTGACTCTTAGGTTAATAGCAGTCATGGTGGGTAAGAGAATGTGAAACTTAGATGACAAAGGGAGAAGGATAAAGGGTAAAAAAGCTTTGGGCCTGAGGGGAATAATGTCATAGTAAAATGAAAACATTTGTTGAAAACATTTGTTGATAAATGATTTATACTGGCATCCTAAAAAAGTTCTAAACAATGGCAGTGCCGTTTGGATAAGTGGGATTTCCTAAGAGCACTACATTAAAAGGAATACATTCTTTTTTTTTAAGATTGTTTTTGACAGAAAGGGGAGGACCCAGAGCAGTCTCCATAGTTACATGTTGGTTTTATAAAAGGGTGTCCCAAAATTCACGCAAGATTTGAATTTTGCGTCATTTGTGCGGTAAAGTGTTGCCAACGAAAAAAAAAGAGCGTGACAGCTGACAGTTCAGGGTTATTAAAAACGGAGCGCTACACGAAAGAACAATGTGTTTTCATTGTTGAGCAATGAAAATTTACAATTTTTAATTGTAAACCTGTGTTTTCTATCAAAATTACTTCTTGCTTAAATCTTGGGACACCCTTTACATAGTTTTCATGCTACAGTTGGGCGCTGGGCTGCACAGGGCAGGAACATGCCAGGGGCCTTCTGCAAGCCGGGGGCCTCCCACATAGGAGTCTTGCCCCTGTGAGAACTGAGCTGGGGGCACACCCCAGTTCGGCATATGAGTCTGCACGGGCCAGGGCCGGGATTTGATCCTTGAACCCTAGGACTGTAAGATGAGCGCTCAACCTGCTGAGCCATCCCAGCATCCCCAAAAGGAATAAATTTTGATATATTAAATGTCAGTATTATTTCATGGTTATGTTTAGTTTTTTAAAATGTTGGATAAAAGAAAAAAAAAAAATGAGTTTCATTCTACCACTACCAGGCAGAGACAAGATGTGGGATGGAGTAGAAAAATGTTAGTGAAAACCTTGAAACTTCTTTCTATTGTGCGTAAAAGTACAAGGAAGGGATTAAGGGTTTGGAAATTCAGAATATATTTTGAGTTTACTCTTTATTTTAAGGACAGGTGCCCCCTTCTTCCCACAATGTTATTGTGTTAAGTGAAGTTGATGAAATGGCAGCTGAAAAAAAGTATTCCCCCCTCCGCCAAAAAGAAATAAGAGTGCAGAATTGTTGGCTAATTGATTTCTAATGTCTACTGTTTTTAGGGAGGCATTTTCAGGGAGACAAAGTACCAAAATAGGCATATCTAGGTCAAAAAGCAGTCAGCTGGTTCTAAAGGTCTCTGGGCATCTTCTTGAAGAAGTGCTTTTCTTTTTGTAAAAGCAAAACCTGGGGACTTACTGTCTCCTAGAACTGAGGAGTTGGGGAGTGATTTGACCGTAGGTACAGTGGGATTTTTGGCACAGGTGGTAAGATTCCTTTCTGTCTGCCTGTTGGCTCTCTCTGCTCAGGTAGGCTCCCTCCCTTTCCTCAAGGTGCAAGATGGCCATCTGCAGATCCAGGTAAAGAAATGCTTTAGAATGTTCCAACCCGGGAGGTTTTTCTTTAAGCTCTATGGCACCTACCCGAGTAGTAAAAAAATGCCACGTAGGTTCTGAAGGGATTAAAAACTTGGATGTGTTAAGTATGTTTTATTTCTCTGATTATATTTAGCTAACTTATGTCTTTAAATGTTAACCTATTCTAATAGGACATTTATAATTGACTCAATATGTTATTTGTGGTCATTTTTATAAAAAATTTGGGCGTTCTTTCAGGATCCCTTTATTATATCCTTATTTCTATTGAAAACTCAGCTTTAACCTACGATTTCAACTTCTGGCATCTTTTCTGAGAATGTAACCCAGGATAATTATCAAGCCTTTGTATATTAGAAACCATGAGTCAATAAATTGTGAACGTAGTTGTTTAAAAACATAAACCTAGGAACCACACTGCCTGGGTTCAACTCTCAGTTCTACCATGTACTGCCTATGTGACTTCAGGCAGTTTATTTAACCTCTCTCTACTTAAGTTTTTCATCTTATAAATTGGGGAGAGTCATCGTACCTTCCTCTTGGTGCTAGAAAACCTGGCACATAGGAAGTGCTGTTACTGCTATTACTACTATTTTTATGGTTCTGTGGTATCTATACTATATTTTACCCAAATTTTCACTCCTAACACATAGAAACACCACTTCCTTGGTTGAATCACAGAGTCCACAGTGCTTTGGGAGATAATTGTAGACATTTTTAAATGAAATAATGATGATTAAAAATAAAACCAGATGAGGAGATAGTCATTCGACAGCATCCCTACTTAAGAATATATGCTGTACCATACCTTCTGCTCCTTATTATGGTTCTTATTTTGCAGAAGATACTGGTTTTCTTTTTTTTTTACAAGTGTTAGTGTCAAGGGCATGTGACTTGTGCTTCGTTTTTATTTTCATTGTCTAGGAATTTCCTTGGAGATGCCACTGATCTGTGCCAAAAGACTTAACACCATTTCTGCATGAGTTTCCTCTTTTCTTTTGTTTCCTCTTAAAAACTTGGAAAGTGATGTACAGCTGTGGCGACTGCTCTGGCCCTCCGCCCTTATTTCTCTCTCTCCAACTCTCTCTACCTTCTCTCAAACAGTAAAATAAATCTTAAAAAAATTCTCTTGGGATCTAACTTGGCATCCATTCAGGTCTTGTTAAATGAGAATTTTAAAAACTTCTTGCTGAGTGGGCTTCATCATTGTTGACCAAATACTTCAAAATGTAGTAGGCACAAACTGGTTTTGTCAGTTTTTCAAGTGTAGTGTAATTTTGAAGTAATAGTATGCTTTTCTATATGGATAGATTAAAAAACATTGAGTGGAAATTTTAGCCATTGTCATATTCATCTTGTTTCTTTGCAAGTTTCTCTTACCCATTTACTTGGAAGCAGTGCTGAGCTTGACTTGAGTGACTGTTTTGTCTAGAAGACACAGTGAAATTCTTTATATAAAGCAACTGATTTACAGTTGTCTCCTTCCAGTGGATATAAAGTTATATAAAGGACGTGCAGTTCCTTCAGATTACTCTAGGCCCTGATGACCTCATCTTCCTTCCTCCTCCCCAGCCAGCAAAGCAGACTTGTCTTTAAGCTATCTAGCCTTCTCTGTTGTACACCTGCCATTGAGGTGTGCTAGTTTATAGGTGACTCTAATCCAGAGAAATTGGCCTCAAAAACTTTTAAAAACTGTAGATATCAAAGCAACCAATCTTGTGGTTAGAATTGAGATAATGAAAAAGTAGAGTCATCTTAATTTATAATAGCGTAAGAATGAGGCCATTGGAATTAGCAAGAGATCTTTCTGAGATGGCCCTGACAATCAGAGCAGAGTCGTGACCCAGAGTCAGCCAGTCAAAGAATTCACAATAGTTTTTGGACCTCTGCAGAGACAATAAAGATGAAGTTTTAAACTGGATTGTCACTGTAGATGAAACTTGGGTTCATTATTATGAACCTGAGTCAAAGCATGAGTCCATGCAGTGACATGAAAAGGACATGCTACCCCACTAAGGAATTCAAGGTGTCACAATTGGCTGGAGAAATCATGGCTACTGTTTTCTGGGATACTGATCAATTACAATGATAAGGTTGTCACAGTTAACTGGAGAGTACTATTCCATTCTGGTGAAACAGTTAAAAGAATCTGAAGGAGAAAAGAAGAGGAAAATAGACCAAAGGGCTGCTGCTTTTGCATGACAATGTCCCTGTGCACAAGCAGTGTTGCACTGGCTACATCATGACTGGATTTCAACACGAAACCACCCTCCCTACAGTCTAGACCGGGCTCTGTCTGATTATTATTTGTTCCTAAATACGATAAAACAGCTTCGAGGGAAGAAATTTACAGATCACAAGGAGGTTAAAGCTGCACGTTGAGGGCAAAAGTAAAGCATTTTTTTGAGGGTATAAATAAACTTATTGAAAGATCTGAAAAGTGTATTAGGTTATGGGTGAATATATTGTAAAATAAAAATAATAAATAGATTTTTTACCCTTTTCTCCTTCATTCCATGAATTTATTGACCACTCCATGTAAATATGAAAAATTTCTTTGCCTAAGTTTTCTTTCTGTTTTGGAGATAGAAACTCTTAAAGATAACCCAAATCACTATTGTAGATTCATAAACAAACCAGAGAGGTTGGTTGAGTGATTTGCACAAAATCACATGACTCAGTAGTGGCGCTGTAACTAAACCTGGGTCTCTGTCTTCCCAAATAGTGTTCCTGTCACTGATCTATGCTGGTTTTGCTTATTCATTCAATTAGCAAGTGTAATTGAAGGGACTCTAATTGGTTTGGCTCCTGAAGACTTTTGTGGTTAGTGTCAGATGGGCAATAGCATTTGTTGTTTTTTCCTCCTCAGCTTTTGAGTCGTGGCCAAAATTTGTCAGTCAATTATTTCAGAGTCTTTAAGTCATCACATGAAAGTCAAGACAATTTGAATAGTTGGACACACATGTATGTCTGTCTAGTAAATATGCCTTCTGTAGTACAAGTTGGAAACTCATGATAATGTACCGAATGTATATAGTCATTAGATATGGAGCATTTGTGGCCAGTGCGGTGGTGACATTCCAGCTATCACTATCATTGTGTGTATTTTCCAGACCTGTGAGCTTTGACACTACTTTCCTATATAATTGAGGGGTTAGCTGTCCTCTGGCAACCCAAGCATCCCAAGAAGCAGATGCTGGGGAAGCAGGGGGCTGATTGGCCACCCCATGCACTTGGCAGTTGCATGAATTGGCCCTGCCAATTCATGGGCATGAGAAACGTGGAGGTGTGAAGCATCCTTAGATCTGTGAGCTAATTGTTGGTGCCACTGAGGGCACCTCTCAAGGAGCTATCTAGATGGAATTGAATACCCTTCAATGGAAGAGCCTCTCAATTCCTAAGAGAAAGTCTGAAATTGACTCAGCCCTCAGGGCTTACTGCAGACCCCGAAAGATCTGAGAAGTGGAGCTGCCGTAGAAGGTTCTGGAAGGGAACTGTCTGCCCACATTCTGCCATGTTTCCTTCATTGAAGTAGGATGAACAGATGGGACTCTCTGTGTAACCTGTATTATTTTTTTTTTTTTAAGATTTATTTTTATTGTTTTTGACAGAGACAGAGAGAAGGGGGAGGGCCCAGAACAGTCTCCATAGTTGCACATCATTGGTTTTTCCACATAGTTTCATTCCACAGGTGGGTGGGGCTGCACAGGGCAGGAACCGGGCCGGGGTCTCGCCCCAGTGAGAACTGAACTGGGGGCACTGCCCAGGTCAGCATGTGGGTCCACACGGGCCGGGGCCAGGATTTGATCCTCGGTTCCCAGGGCTACAAAGTGAGCGCTTAACCCACTGAGCCATCTGGCTTCCCCCGTAACCTGTATTCTTGATATAGTCCAGGAGGAGAGAGCTGTGACTCCTACAACTTTTCCTCTTATCTCTTCATCTTACTGATCTGATTGATTAAACTTGAACTGTTTGTCAGGAAATATGTTTTCATTTAATGTTAATACACAAAGTGCTAGGATACTTGAGTGTGAAATTTTAAAGTATGATGAAATGTTAAAAAACACATATATCTAGAATTTGATTTAGAAGCATAATTGAAACATCACTTCTAGCTCATAGTACTTAGGTTACACACTGTTTGGCTTCTCATTCTTTTACTTTCATCAGCTACACCAGGAGACAGAAAGAAATGTTACATATACTTCCACCACATGAAAAGCAGAGCCATTTCTATTTCTAAGATGCTTACATGTCTCTTCACGTTTCCTAGTAGAAAGTATTGTATGTCAATATTTAATACCTATGTCAATCATTATTTGCAGAAATCTTTGATTATCCTCCTGATAGTCCTTTGTCTTTTTTTTAAGGAGAGAAAAGTCTTTACAGGGAGCTTTTGTGACAGTTGGGGTGATGGATTCTTTCCATTAAAGGAGAGTTATAGTTAAGGAGTGAGCTCCTGGTCTCTTCTTCTTTGCCTGCTGACTGGCCGGCCAGGTGAATTAAGGTTTATACATGAGAGAGAGCAGGGTGTTGGGAGAATGTGCGTGAGGGTTCATAATACACCCATTCATGCATGCACACATACAGAGAATGGATTGAACAATTTTGTAGCATGTTCATGGTTATTGAAGCAGAAATGAGGGTTGGAATGAGCATACCTTGATGCCTAGTCATGTGTTATATACATATATATGTGTGTGTGTGTGTGTGTGTGTGTGTGTGTATGTATATATATATATATGTTTCCACGTGAATCCTGATAGCTCACACTCTCCGCCTTCGTGGTGGTACTCACAGTCAGTGTAGGAAGTGCTCATATTCTTGTCCTGGCCTTTTCTGAAACAGGCTGAATTTTTTTTTTTCCCTCTTGAAAATAGAGACTGGAAGATAGTAGTGATTGGGGCTTAATCATTTTACTAAAGGATTTTTGACACCCATTGAAATCACTGGTAAATCCTGTACTTTGGAGACCAGCCCATTGTACTAGAATGTTTTTCTTAGTCAAAGCATCTACCAAAAAGTTTGCTGTGTAAGAATTCAAGTTAGAGGAATCCATGAGAAGTGCATCTGTTCCCAGGACTGTGGGGTTTTGCCCTTTCCCCCTCAACTCACATCACACTTTTAAAAATAAACAGTAGAGTTGATTCCATAGAAATTGCAGCTGTATGTGTGTAAGGAATGGACTCTCTAATTTAGTCAGTAAGCTTTATGTTTTTGTCATTTGGAAACGGATTAGTTATCATTCACTGTCACTGTTACTGGCATGTGTAAAAAAGTAAACTCTACTCTAGAAACTGCTTATATTTTAATTGAACTATGTGCCTCTTCAATTTTTTTTTTCAAAGGTAGTGTCTTCCCCAGCAGATGTAGCTGAAAAGGCTGACAGAATTATTACAATGTTGCCCACCAGTACAAATGCAATCGAAGCTTATTCCGGAGCAAATGGAATTCTAAAGTATGTATTTCTCAACTGTGGGTATTTTCTTGTTATGATAGTTCATGAATTTCACATTTGTTGGAACTATTAAGAAATTACAATTATGTTTGTTAAAACTTTTCCATACTGTTTTCTTATTTCTTAAAAGTGAATGTTGTGGTTTCTCTCATTGTAAAGGGTTTGTTTTTTTCTGTAAAGTCAAGTATGTGACTTTTGGGAATAAATTTTTTTTGCTTCTGTTTCTTTAACTCTTGCATTAAACTTATGCTTTCATTGGTAACATGTTTAAGAGACTTTTAAAGCTTGCATTTTAAAATGTACAAATGTTACAAGCATAATATGGTTTATAGAAATTCAGGAAAAGGTTTCTATGAAAAATAAAACCAAACATTGGAAAGAACACCATTATTTAGCATTTTATTACCATATAGTAAAAAGTTATTGTATGTCCTCTGGGTTAGTACATCTGTAGTAAGAACTTTGAGAAGTTGGAATGAAAGGTTAGCAGTAGCTCTTTAAATAAAATTTAGGTCAGAGTTTACTAGCCAGTGCCTTGTTTCTCTGGCTTCAAGAACTTTTTGGTTAATTGCTGCTTATTGCCAAATGCTTGTGGTTGTGTTAGGATGACAGCAGTCGAATTCCCAATTTAGTTTTCTGCTCTTACTGGTTCCTATTCCTAAATTGTTTTGTTGGTGAATTTTAGCAAAGAGCTAGGAGCAAACTGGTGGGCCCCATAGACACATGAAGGGCTGAAAAGAAAGGGTTTAATTTCAGGAAGCTATAATACATGAAGTTGGAAGTCTTAACAAACTTGGAAGCAAAAGACACTTGGATATTAGGCAGAAAACTGATAAGATAAATGTTTAGATTTCAAGGAAGGTTGAAAGACACTGATTTTGGATGGAGCCCATAGGCCCACAGTGTGTGTGTGGTCCTGAGGCAACCTATTTGTCTCATTACCTAGTCTGTTCTGATTATGGCCCTGCTTTACCTCTCAAGGAAAAGTTACTAAAGTCCTGTATTAATATCCTTTACTGAGGAATATGGTGGCCAACTACCAGAGTAATCTTGTTGAGGGAGTGCTTTAAAAAAGTCTGGCTTTAGGGGAAGCAGGGATGGCTCAGCAGGTTAAGCACTTGCTTTGCAGCCCCAGAGACTGAGGATCGAATCCTAGCCCCGGCCCATGCGGACCCATATGCTGAGCTGGGGTGTGCCCCCAGTTCAGTTCTTGCCGGGGCCTATGCGGGAGGCTCCCGGCCCAGTTCCTGCTCTGAGCAGCCCCACACCCACCTGTGGAGTGAAACTATATGGAACACTAATGTTGTCAACTATGGAGACTGCTCTGGGCCCTCCCCCTTTTTGTTGTCTCTCTGCCTGTCTCTCTGTCAAAAACAATAAAAATAAATCTTTAAAAATGTCTGGCTTTATATTGAACTGTAATTTGTTTCTCATGGGTGATTCTTTATTTGCTTCTGGGTCAGGATCATTTCCCCAAACCCAGTATAATTTTTGAGATGATTTCCCATTTGCTTAAAGAGTTAAGATCTTAATATCAATATCACAGAAGACTGGTAACTTCATTTTTATTTTTTAGGTTGTATAAAGTGAAACTCTCCATACTAAAGTGATCTGTAATAGAGTATGCTGTTTTTATTTTTTTTCCTGTGGATTATACCCAGTCATTGCATTTGGACCAGATCATTTCATATGTCTAGAATTGTTATAAGCATTTTGTGTGCTTTTTTATATAGGAAGATTTTTCTTTCCTTTTTTTGTAGCTTTTAGCAATGATTATCTGTTTACCCTTTTAATGTTTATATTCAATTCTAATTTTCCAGTCGTAATTATGATTAGATGTCTTTTGGGTTAGTTTATCTAGTAAGAGCTTCGGGAAATTTGAATTAAAGGTTAACCATAGCCCTTAAATTATAATTTAGGTTAGAGTTTCCTAGCCAGTGAAGATGGGCATAGGTTATAGATTGTAAGGGATATATAGTCTGTACTTTACAGCACAAGCAAAAATGTTTTACTGTAAGAATGCCACTAAAATATTTATGTAAAGTATGAAAGAGGAAAAGACTGCTTCTCCCCTTTACCAACATATATATATATTTACCATTTAGAACAAAAAGACTGTAAGATTTCCAAGTCCATTCTTACGTCTTCTTTTCTTCCTGTTTGCTATTTGATTTTGTCTTTAAAAAGTTAGTTATTAAAGAATATGCCGTCCTGAAGCAAATGGCTAAATTTCAGTTGCTTATGTTTATGCTACCTAGTGGGAATTACATGGATATGTGAAGTTTGCAATATAGCTTTTTAAAGAGAAATCAGTTACTTTGAAAAGAGACTTAGCTACTTTACAAACAAAAATGTAAATCCTACCACATACCTTTTTAAAGTTAGTAGGCATTTTAAATTGTTTAAATCTTAGTTGCCTATATTACTATGGTTAGGGTGTATTTCACCTAAAACCAGAATTTATACCATATAGTTTATTAGATTATTTTGGTTTGTTTGAAAGAGTTTGAGCTACAGTTGAGCTGAAAGTTAGCTTGAGATTTTGAACCAGTGTTTTTAATACTAAATTAAAGACCTCCTTGATACCTGGCAGCTTTTAACAGTTCAGATCCTAGATTGTTGCATGAACCGTTTATTCAGCACTGTAAATGGTATTTTTGAAACTACAAAACTGTAGTTTTATTTAAAAAATGGTATTTTTCTTTATTTTACTTAGAAAAGTGAAGAAAGGCTCGCTGTTAATAGATTCAAGTACTATTGATCCTGCTGTTTCGAAAGAATTGGCCAAAGAAGTTGAGAAAATGGGAGCAGTATTCATGGATGCCCCTGTTTCTGGTGGTGAGTGGTCACTGAAATCTGTACAAACCTGTTTGTCACAAGTAGGGATTAGAATTTTGTGATAACCAAGATATATCCAGTTATTTTTAGACCTTTTCAAGGATTCTCAGTTCCCTCTTTAAAAATAAAAACAAAAATAAGTCACAAAATGACAACGTTATTCAGTCGCTCTCAAAATACATTACTTATTCTAAATTGAGATAAAAGGATGTCACAACTTTGAAGAGCTGTAAATTTTTGGTTTAAACTGCTGTGGGTAGGGATAGGTCAGTTCCTAGAAAATTTTACTTTTCAGGACAGATTTAAGAAATAATTAGCTTGAATATTCTTATAACTATTAAGGAAATTGAAGAAATAGTAAAAAGGAAAACAATTTTTTACAGGGGAAGCGTTAAGTGCAGATAATTTTATAGCTAAATGTTACCAAAATTTCAGGGAACAGATCATCTCAATTTTATACAAACTTTTCCAGATAATAAAAAAAAGAAGAAATATTTTCCAACTCATTCTATAAGACCTGTATAACTGAGACTTAAACCAGGAGAAACATTATGAGAGAGAAAAATTATAGATCTATAACAGTCATGAATGTAGAAAAACTTCTAAAAAGTATATTAGCAAATTAAATTCAACCATATATATAAGAGATCAAACACTACAAATTAAGTTTGATTTATCTCATATATTCACAGATGGCTTAATACTAGAAAAAAAAAAATTTTATCATATTAATGAACTTAAAAATTATATGATCATCTCAATCAAAATGAAATTCAGTAATAAAATTCTAAAAGTTTATTATTATATCAAATATTAAAAGTGGATATTTTGGAATGGCAGGATCATAGGTATATATGGTGATTTTCCATGATTTCTAAATTTTCCAAAATTATGTAATCAAATACTGTGTATGTACATATACACATGCAATGCATACATATACACATACATACATATGTAATTATAACCATAGCTGTAGACAATGAAATAGCATTTTTATTCCAGTTATATTAAACTTGATTGTAGGTTTTGGAATTAAAAATAAACAAAATATATTAATTTAAATTAGTTTCTATTTTTTCATGAAGAACCTAATAGTCTTGTTGTAAAAGTATCCTATATCCCAAACCATTTTTTTTTTTTTAAGATTTATTTATTGTTTTTGACAGAGAGAGAGAGATACAGTCAGAGACAGAGAGAAAGGGGAGGGCCCAGAACAGTCTCCATAGTTGTACATCATCAGTTTTTCCACATAGTTTCATTCCAAAGGTGGGCGGGGCTGCGCAGGGCAGGAGCTGGGCCGGGGTCTCGCCCCGGTGAAAACTGAACTGGGGGCACTCCCCAGTTCAGCATATGGGTCCTCACGGGCCAGGGCCGGGATTCGATCCTCAGTCCCCAGGGCTGCAAAGTGAGCGCCTAACCCACTGAGCCATCCCGGCTTCCCCCCAAACCATTTTTAATGTAAGTGGAGGTGTAAATAATTGTTAGCCCCTCTAATTGTCATATTAAATTGGTTAAGTAGGATTTAGGTGTAAAGATTTATAATGTGGTATAGACACTTCGATCACAAAATACTAACAAGCAGTTTTAAGCTTGGTATTGATATGGTTCTCTTATAGAATGGAATTAAACTAAACTGAACAGTTCTTTTCTGAGTGGTTCTGTAATTGAGTTTGAAAATTGATATGGTACATATGGTCTTGCTTTTGATTTATCTTTTGCTACAAGAGTATAGCCTGAAATTATCATTTGATAATGAAGAATACCAGTTTGATTTTTAAATGTTATTTCAACTTTTAAAATACAGTCTTCTTTGTGATAATACTTTGAAGTTACTCATTTGTTTCTATTAAGCTATTGTTAAATCCTAGTTTATAGTTTTAGGGTACAAAAATGCTAATTTATAATAGTGAATAAGCCTAAATCTGAACTACATTGTTAATCAAAAGCTTTGTGTAGAGGTGGTTTGTGATAATTTTTTGTTTGACCCATGATCATTATGTAAATTATAATAGAAGTATGTAACAGAAGCTTATATTTGTCTTCTCATTTATTATTTTTATGTTTTTAATATGGTAGTTTAAAAATGGCTCCGTTTTCTTAGTTAAAATAGAAGAGGAAGCTTTCTGTAAGTTAAATAGGCTAGTTTAAAAACCATTATATTTTAAATAAATAAAATTAACTAAATAAAATTATGGAAAAGGGACCTGGGTAAATAAAGCATGGCTTAGACACCCATGATGGGCCCACGATTTTATAGAGGTTTTATATTTGTCAGTCTTGAAACATGGAATATTTGAGGTGATTTGAATAAGGTCTTATCTCTTTCTCTTCACCCCTCATCTATTCCTTAGCTTAAACTTGTAAAACATGCATTTACATGTACTTATATAGAGTTATTACATACAAATATAGTATGTAATATTCTAAAAATACAAAGGGAAACTTCTTATTTTATGATTAGCATTTTAAAGAATTTTTTTTTTTAAACCTAGTATCGATTTATAGGTAAATTATATATATTTCTGAGCAAGTGATTGGTTTCTTTAGTCCAGCCAGCCCTTTCCTCTACTTCCTGGTAAATATAATTCTGGGGAATAAAATGAAAAGAATCATTACTATATCATTTTACCAATCCATGGAAGATTTCATTTGATATTTATTAGACCTACCCTATAGCAGTTCCTCTATATATCATCCTTATTACAAGTAATTTTGAGTTCTATATGACTTTTTAAAAAATCAAACACAAATGTTGCTTAAACTGTTATAATTATCATCCTGAAACCTGAAATTTTCATCCTGTTTTATTGAAATACTTGTATAGTTATCACTTTATATAATAGTATAGATAATTACTTTATAAAGTACTTAGGCATGTCTCAACCGATTTGGTTCTTCCTTTTGAAGCTGTCAAAATGTATATGCCTTTGTCAAAACCCACATTATGTTATATTTATAGGCATTGATTCTCTTCCTCTTTGTAGAGTTTACACATTTTGAGTATAGGAAGTAAGTCTTTTTCCTCCCATGTTTTAATTAAATATTGAATATAGATACAAAGTATTTATAAAATATACAAAAGTACAAAGTGTAAGTACACATTGAGCCCATGTATACCCTCCTCCCAGTTTAAGATCTAGAGTCTTACTGTTTATTACCTTTGAAGTTCTTGTGTGTTTCTCCAGTCCGATTTTCTTTTTTCTCTGATTAGAGGGAGTCATAACCTGAATTTTCAGACTTTTCTTTATAGTTTAGACCCATGTGCTTTTTGTTTTAAATCTCTAGCCAGTAGTTTATTTTCCATGATTTGGAACATTATAGAAATGGAATCATAATGAGTGTATTCTATGACTTGCTTTTTCTCCTCACATTACGTTCTTGAGTTTCATATATGCTATTGGTAGAGCCACTGACCTGCTCAGAGCCTCTGTGAGAACCAGCAAGAGGCACTTCCTCTCCACTGTAACAGCCAGCCCCTCAGGTGAGCAGAGGGCACCTGTTTGAGAAGAAAAAAGTACTCCTTTCTCTGGACAGTTGAAACTGCATCAAAGTTTGTGGTTTAGCAAACCGAATGTGCATTGGGTGTCAGCTTCTCTGAACGCCGTTGGCTGATGCCCTTGTGCAGTGTGTAAATGTATTACCATTACATGGCTATTACATGTAGTTCGTTAATTTTAACTTTTCCGTGGTATTCTTGTATAAAAATATGTCACGTTTTACATACATGTGGATTACTTCCAGGTTTTAAAATGCTACTCATATTCTTGTACATCATGGAAGTGGATTTTTAGTCTCTTTTTCCAGTACAATGCCTGGAACATAGTTGATCCTTAATAAATGTTGAAAAGTTTGGGCTTGAGATGAACTGAAAAAATAACCATGTGTGATAGACAGAACAAGTGGTGATATTTCCATTTTACCAAAGATGTAAGTAATACCCAGAGGTATTAACTATTTCAAGATCACACTGTCAGTCAGTGACAGAATTGAAGAATAGATGAAGACTAGTTTCTTGTTGAAGCCTAGAAAGGCTGGACTGAAGAAACTGATCATTTGCTCAAGACCAAAACTAGACTTGTTTCATATTCTAATGTTTTTTATAAAGTTCTTACTTATTCTGAGAGGAAAGTAAGGATTGCTAAATGGAAGGCTACCCTTTGAATTATAAAATCATTATCATTATTTGGCTAAAAATAGCTAACAGTTAAGGTGGTGCAGTTAATGGTCCTTAATGACTCACATCTCTTGACTCCACACTGTGTATCCACTCCCTACATTGACTCTGGGCTTAGTTAGCCATCTGACTTGCTTTGGCTAGTGGCGGTAGCAAATGTTACACAAGGATAACTTCAAAAGCACTTTGAACGTTGAGGCCTACCCTCTTTCGTTACTGGGAACTCTTCCACTGCTACATAGAGAAGCCTGGACTAGCCTGTGGGAGACAAGTGCTAACCACCAAGCATGCAAGGGCCTCACCTTCTTGACCATCCAGCCGGAGTCAAGTCCCCGGATGACTGCATTAGAGACCTCACCGCAATGAACTGCCTCACTAGGATAGTCTGAATTGCCCACCCGCAGAGTTATGAGCACATAAGCCACTAAATTTTGGGGTGTTATGTGACAACAGATGGAACCAATGTAGTTGATGTTTCCATAATTATGTAGAAGTGTTCGTTACCTACTATACCAGTTAGAGTGTTACCTGTACTTTGTGTTATAAACCCTTTTGAAGGAGAATTGTAATGCAGTTAGCGTAAAGGGCAACTTGAATGCCAAAGTTAATTTGCTAAGATGTTTTATGATTAAACCAGTTCAGGAGAGAGTTATGTCTGCTATACACAAGTCCCTGACCTATGTCTCTATATTTGTGATTACAAAGGAGAATATTTGGCCAAATATTACCGAAGTAACTGCCCTGGTGAGCTAATACGAGACACCCAGAGATCCCTAGAATTAGTAAGATCTGGAAAAGTAAGATGCTAAAATTTAATAAATGTCATTAGGGACTGCTGGGGTTAAATATATGTCTAACTTTTAAGTGTCCTTTATGCTCTTAGAATTGGGTTTTATTATTAGAAGGGACCTTAGTAATAATTTGACTCTTATTTTGTAGATTGAGGTCCAGAGAGGTTTAGTGACTTGCCCAGGGCTCACCAGCTTGATAGAAGATCTGGAAGTAGAATCTTAGTCTTCCAACTCAATATAAGGTTCTTGCACCTTTGCCAGACCTTACCTTCAGGCCCATCCTAGGGTGGCCTCTCTTTTTCATAGCAGTTGGCTACTGTTAACTCTGTTTCTAACCATTTTATCTACCCCAGTGCCTGGGTTTCTGTCTTCCATCTTGCTAGCTGACAGGCACTGCCATGTGGTGAAACCTGTTGCGGGGGAGGGGAGCAGTTGCCTTGTTTTCTTACCCTGATGCTGGCTTCTAACCTGGAAGGGGCCTAAGGTTTCTGTTTGGAGTCACCTGGGAAGAAATCAGGGAGAAGCCATTATTTCTAGAATCTGAAGAGCCCTAGAGAGTTCAGGTCAGTCCTATTGTGTTAACCCCACCCCAGAATGTTTATGAACTGGCTATCAGGAGTCTTGTTCTTCTGATGGGTTGCGAGAAAACCAGAGTGTTTTGGATCCACCTAGCTGGTTAATCAAATAAACCTCCAGGAAAAGAGCAAGTGCAGGGAGCTGCTCTGTAAGGGCTCTGAGGCATTGAACAGGCTTGGTATGTTCGTGGAACATCTATCTTTGTATCACTAGGACTTAGCAGGTAGTTTCACTCAACTTTTAATTCAGTCACCTATAAATTGACATTCTCCTCGCCCCCCAATATGTCTGATATCATAGCATGCCTTTGTTTAACAGTTTGTGGTTATCAAGGTAAAGCTAACTGGGCTTTATCTAAATTAGTTCATGACACCAGCTTCATAAGTATGGTGCTTTAGTCTATGTATCTATAAAAATTGTAATCTTTCTTTAATGGCAAATGTTGTTTAGTCACACTGTTTTGGATATATGTATTTTTTTTTTAGCATGTGGAATGGGTTTGTTACCACAGAGCTAGTTTCAATTTGATCTTTCTTGTATAATGAATGCTAGACGTAAAGCAAATTAAAAACTATTGTTTGTGACTAATGACCAAATACTGTTCAGTCCGCTTCCAGGGCATAATTACAGCACTTAACTGTGCTTGAGTAATTGAAGAATAAACTCACTGATTGCCCAATATATTAGTCTGTAGATTTGCATGGAGAGAGCTTGAGTGGAAGTGGCTCTGATGTGGCACTTGCAGTTAGCCCAAGGCTTTCTGTGCTGCTAAGTAAGCCTCATTGATTTGTTGAACTGTATTACTCCAGTTAGGGTTTATTGTCGAAGTTAAATAATTGAACTTGTTTGTATGTGTTTGTGTAACAGTTCCCTACCAGGAAACCAAATTTTATACTTGACTTGGCTGGGTTTTTAGTAATTCATTTGAGGTATTCTTAGAATATGGAGCAGTGAGCACAAAACCTATTAAGGAGTTTGTCTGAGTGCTAGACTTGCTTCCTAAATTCTTCAATGAAAGTCTCATATAGATTCCCATTATTGTTTGTAAAAACAAGTGTGCCGTCTTGGCCTTTACTACTCACTGAACTGGATACCTACTGTTTTTTCGCTAGATCTGTATCTAATTTATGGTAAAGGGACCGCAAAAACAAAAATTATTTGTATTTTGGCACCTAACACAATTATAGTTAAGGGTCCGTTGGCATTTCTATTAAAACATTTTCTTAGAGAGGTTTATAACTTGGCACTTTTTACTTGGCTTTGGGCTGAAACTTTGCTATTTCTGTCCAAAAGCAAATTCTTTACCAAATTTCATGTAACTGAGTTTGCTGTGGTTTATAATGTGTGGAGGGGGAAGGGCTATAACAATAGTTCTTTGATGCTCTCACAAGCTGCTTGATTACACAGGAGTGTAGTGAGGTGTTTGTTTATTACATTTTAGTCTTCAGTAAGATTTTTATTTAATGTTTTGAAATATTTTGGTTTAAAATGATTAATATTCATTTTCATGGATTCTTCCTTTAAAGAATTGTACTACTATGATGCTTTTTTTTAGTTCATTTTAAGTTATCAATTTCTGTTATTTATTGTAAAATTTAAAAGTACTTTGTGGCATTGACTTGTGTAAGAGACTTAAATTAATCTATCTTGAAAAATATAAACTCAAATAAGCTTTTTCTTGGTCTGATTTGGTGGTATTAAAGCTATTGTAATTCAAATAATTAAAAAATATTTTCCCTTTGTTTTCTGGGCAAATCTTTTTCCTTAGAAATAACATAAGATTCATCAATACCAATATACCAGAAATGGGTTAATTATTATATGGTAGCCATTTACACTTACACATAATTTTACAGACATACCTCAGAGATATTGTGGGTTGCATCACAGACCACTGCAGAAAAAGCAAGTCATAATCTTTTTGTTGGTGAAGGGAGGGTCTTGCCTTTAATTTGTAAAAAAGGCTAGACCTATGAAGTGCAATAAAGCAAAGCACAATATAAGGAGGCATGCCTGTACTTATTATTAACTATCCTTTTTGTTTCTGGAGGATACCGTTTAACTGGGATTTTTTTCTGGTTTGCACAAGTAGTTTAGAAATGTTTGGTAAATAAATTCCAAGGATTTCTTTGAAATTAGTCCCGGAGAAGAGGTGCCCATAAAAACCTCTTTTAACATTCTTTGGCATCCTAAGACTCCCTTACAACACTCATAGACAAGAATTCGTATATAATGTGTTAATGAGTTCTTAACACATTTAGGGAAGACTGCTGACTCACTGCCCAAGATAACATGGTGGAGGCAGCATTAATAATTTGTCTCTTAAGAAAATAGTAGAAGAATGGGTCTTTGTATTACTCTCATTTATTGTTAGTAGTAGTAGTATTGCTAATAACAACCCAGTTTCTAGGAATTTACTCCCTTGCAGTTTGCAATTCCCTCATCTCCAAATGTGCAGGCCAGATTTTAATTGCATTGCAATTTCCAGTCAAGTCACCATTACCAAGGCTGCTCTTGCCAGGCTCTGTCCTGTGGTGGAGGGACACTGTGTTTTCTTCACATGGTTGTGTTGGAAAGTGCATGGATAAGGCAGGGGTCCTGCCTGAAGTAATCCCAGGGTATTTTTAATGTCCTTTAATTGCCATTCAGGATGTAAGTCAGACCAGACACAGTTGGGTCTGGTCACCACAGTTCATGAGTGCCTTGTGGTGTTTCTATATAAAGGTGAAGGAGACTTAGTAAATAAATATCCTGAAGCCATTGCTTAATATATAGAATTTATTTTTCATTAACAATTACTGATTCATAAGCAGTATAAAATTAGTTCCAGTATTCATCATGTGTTGTGGGCCTTTATTTTGATTTGCTATGATCCCTGGATAGCATTGGGGTTGAAGTGGGAGGAGGAAGTGGAATTGAGAACTTGGCCAGGGCCTTGTCATCATGATCCAACTGTTATCAGACTTGGGTACAGTTTTCTAGATGTCTGATTCTCTTGAGTTAAAATCACCCTCCATATATATTTGCAATACAATGCTATTCTGTTTTGCATTACTTTGGGCGTTGTAGTTGTGAACATTTTAGATTACATGCACATTTCATAGCAGTCATCATCCTCTTATCTTTCCCTACATGGCCAGTGAAGGTTGGCAGGAGACTTCTCTCTTCTGTCTTGAAGCAATTGTAACTTGACCCGAAGGGAAAGGGCTTTTGTTGTTTTGTGCCTGGCTCAGACTACCTCCAGCAACTTGAGAGATGTGGACTCTTAGAAAAGAGTATTAGGAATTTTAAGATTTGTACCTGATGTTTTTTTTAATTGAGTATTTGACTGTTAGTTGTGGTCCTCAGAATGTTTCTCCATTGCAGTCTCTAAGACAGCATTGTTCGTAGGGAGTTTTTTTTTTTTTAACTGAAACAATATGGGGCATACCAATAATTTTATCATTAATTACATTTCATTTCCCCTAATTCTTATGTGTGAGGGTAATACTTATTCTCAAGTGGCCAACATTTTTAATGTACTGTGTACATATATTAAAAGAGTAGAGAAATAGTCTTGGCAGACACTGAAATAATTGGCTTTTCCAGCCAAGATAGGTTTGTAAAACTTTCTGAAATTTAAGAAGTGGGAGGGAAAGAATTTTTCTTTGCATTATTGTGATATTTTATTAACTCTTTACCTTAGGCTATAAAAGTTTTCTGGCAGCATTTTTTTTTTATTAGATAAGCAGCTAGAGGAAGAAGGGTAGTTGATTTATTATAATTATCAAATATCTGAAAACATTCAGATAGTTAAAAGAATTTATTTTGACTTAAAATCCTGAGTAGAGACAATATTTTTTTCTAAAAGTCAATGATGATTTTGAGAAAGGAACAAGAATAACAGCATAATTATGGCTTTGAGATCTGTAATCTTTAATAGCAAACTTAAAAATGGCATTTAGAAATATTTGATAGTATCTCATGGTTTTTAATTGGGCTGTACTTTTATATTCTTATTAATACTCATAAAATCAACAGCTTTTCATGATCAGGCATTTACATCTTAAATCTTGCACACTGCTCTGTTAGGTAATAGACCATGCAACATTGGATATTTTGAAGTTAATAGGAACAGTCTACGTTTAATACAGGAAAGTTATAATACTTTCTAAAATATTCAAGGGCTAGTGGTGGGGTGGGGGTAGGGGGGAGGTGGGGGAGGGGGGAGGCAGGGCAGGACCGTGTGGGGAAATAAGAGGGAGTACATGTCCTTTTACATTTTAGCTGGTAGTTTAGAGGAAAACTGTAAAGTTAAACTTTTGGAATTGTTACTACCCCAAGTGGGAATATAAACTATATTGAACAAAATTTATTTAGCCAGTTAAAAAGTCAACCTAAAACTATAGTTAATTAGTTTACATTATTACATCACTTCTAGTAGAGACTCAAACTGGTACAGGGTAAGAGGAGCTCCATCAGGTGAGCTGACCGCTACCCATATAGGGCTTTAAGATAATGATGAGTTTAAATTTCCTCTTAGAGCTAAGTGAGAATAAAACTGGAGGCAATAAATACTCTTGGCCAAAGCCATTAAATGAAAAAGCTGGGAATTCTCCAGCTCTTGACTTAAATTGTTTGTTTATCAGCTGGCGCCTAGTCTGGAGTCAAGAGCTGGAGATTTCTATCTGTGACAGAACTTTGAAACTCTTGCAAGACACTTTCATTTCAACTTAAGGTAACTTGAGTTTATAGCTTGGGCTTTAAAGATTACTAATGATTTACTCATTTCCTTACCATTTAACCAGAGTGGACTTTTTCCCAGGAAGGGATCTGTGTTTATTTAGGGCCTTTGTCTGCGGAGGGATTAAAAGGCGGCCCACCAGCATTGTGAACTTGATGGTAATGAAAGGTCACCAAAACACACCATAAAAACGTGCTTACCATGGAATTAATTATACCGTGTAATTTTACAAAGCAGCCCGGTTACTCCATCCTGCCACCCCCCCCCAACCCCCAATTCCTAAACATTTCATCTTTTAAAAATGTGAACTTTGGTGCAATGTATGTTTTTGAAATAAAATATACGTTACTTTTCTTTTTTTTTATATTAAACAATATGGAATTGTCACAGGCAGTAAATTACCTTAAACTTTTGAAATAAAAATGATCATTTATTGTTAGCTTTGGGATGAATAACTTGTTTGGAACGAGGGTGGAATAGTCAAAAGGTTTGGTTGGAGTTTACAGAGCAGCGGAGTTTCTGCGAACCTAACCTAGTTAAGAGTTTTCTGTGCCACCAGGTGGCATTGCATCCAAACCCGCTTGTGATAAAGGGAGGATTTTAAAATACTCCTTTTTTGTTCAAGAGAGGTCATAATACTTTTTCTAGACTTTGCTTTTAAATTGTGCCTAAATTACATCTGATATTGAGGTTGATTAAATGTCTCCAGATTAAATGTCTTTTGGAGAATTGAAAAGATTTCTGAACTTTGCAAATAATTTGCTTTTAGGTGGTTAATGTTGAATGAAAGTACATTAAAATGTTGAAACATTTGCAGAGGATTGCCTTTTTTTTTTTCTTTTTAGTAAATCAACATTTAACAGTTGGTTATTTTGTTCTGTTTTACTTGTTTAAACATTCCAGAGTAGATCCTGCCTATGAAAACCCTTACAAATGTCCCCAAACTCCCCTCAGTGAGCCCCCCCCCCACCCCACAGTTATACCAACCCCAGCCCTTATTTAAATAAACAAACAAACAAAACTGCCAGCAGGCTTCACTGTATGGGAATATTTTTAAAAGGGAAAAACCTCTGAAAAGTGCAGGTTGGTTCTTTTCACAAGCCCAACTATGATTCATTAGGCAGTTCATGTCTTAAAAACTGTTTTTTGGAAAAATAAGTTTTTGCAGTTTCCTGTACTGATTTGGAGAGGGAGTCTCTTCAGTCTTTTGAATCAGCTCATTTTAAGAAAGTGATAACATAAAAGCAAAAAAAAAAAAAAAGAAATCATAAATTTTATAAAAGTAAGATTTTTAAAATTAAAATATACTATATTTTATTTTTAGGAATCCATATAAAGGTGAACAAAATGTAGAGAAACAAATTATTTAATGCAACTACCCACATACTACGATATGTTGTCAGAATAAATAAGGTTCATTATACATTCTCTTGATTTTTATCCCTTTTAAAAAATGTGTTCACCATGCAGAAAGATGTTTAATGCTTAGCTTTGATCATTTATCAAAAAGTTTTATGAAATATTACTAATTGTTTATGCTCTTGCCTCTTCTCTAAGGCTTCTTAGTGTGCACAACCTGTTTAAGAAATGTATATGTTTTCAAAGTAAATGTTTGACCCCCCCTTGATGTTTCTGCTTTTAAACACACACACTCTCCCCTTCCCTGTATTGGAATGTGTGTTGTACTAAAACTACCGTAGATATATACAATCTTCAGTATTATAATAAAAAAAGAGAACTCTGTTTTAAAAAATTACGAAAATTTCACATGTGAAAGTAGTCTAGACAAAGGTAATCATGACATTTGACTGAATATTTTAGTTTTAAACTTGATACAACAGTCTGCTTCTTAGCTTTGTTGTGTGCTGATATTTCTACTTATTTAACATCAAAAAGCTGTGTTGGTTTCTCTTGATAGATTGTGCCTGTGTTCTGGAATTGCCTCCTGCTGTCCATGAGTTGCTTCTTGGCTTGTTTTGTTAGAATCTCTCACCAGGGTTTTTGTGAGCTGTGTGGCTAACATTAAAAATAATTTTTGATACAGTAGACTGGATTAGTAAAAATGATACTTACTATCCACAATTATAATTGACTGAGCCTCCTGGCTCAGTTATATGTAGTAAGAGTAAGCATATGCACGTCTCATGTAATAATATGCATACCGTATATATAATTGCCTACAATGATTCTATTTTTCTAATTATTTCTATAATGACTTCTTTTTTTTTTTTTTTTTTGCTGAAATTCCAGAAATCTATTTTAGCATTAAAAACAATAATAGACAAATATCCTGACTCATTTGGATGTATGTAATTTAGTAATGAAGCATTTAGATTTTGGCTTTTCTCATTTCAGTTGGAAATGGTATTGGTGTAAGTGAGTGTTGCTATAGGAACCTCCACGTCGATATAAAAGGCAGGACTGTCCACATGGAGGAGGAGGGGCTGTGTACCAAAATACCACTGGCTTAAATGAGCTATTTCATGTATGTGTTGGAGGTGTAGGGAGAGCTAGAATAAGAGGGGAAGATAAAGTACAGAAAGTAAATTAAAAGTTAAAACCATGTACTGATACTCTAGAATCTCATAGGTGGTGGAAGGGTTTTGTTTTGTTTTGTTTTCATTTGAAATGTGATTTTTAATGATTTATATAACATGAATTACAAATTTTGGGGAGTCCTTGCATGCCTTATTTTAAAACTGTTGATAGAATATGCTTAGCTTACTTGATTTTAGATAAAATACTTAATTCGGTGAAATTTGATGGTTGGATAGTTAGGATTTTGGTCTTTGAGCTGGGTTTAATTATAAATTTTATTAAAGGTAGTTATACGTAATTATTTTTCAGATACCTGAAAATTAAAAAAAATATAACTGCCTACTGGGAGACAGTTAATGTGGCTTTCAAAGAAGAGATAGTATTTAGGTTTTCTAGTATTTTTAATAAAATTAAAATTTTTAATACTCTTCTATAAGTATTAGTCAAGGAAACTGTATCTACATGTATAATATTGTATGATTCTCTTAAAAATAAAACATGAAAAGATCAAAAGAAAGCATCAAATCATTTTATAATTCCTTAGGAGCACATGTGTAGCTGCTGATAAAAATGATCAGAGAACAGCCAGTTTCACTGTATATAAAGTAACATTTTCGTGTATTTGTTGTAAAAAACAGTGAAATTGTGCCAAATATAAATTAGCTTGGTAAAATGCAACATCGTCACAGTTTTAACACTTGAATTCTGGTTTTCAGATACATATGTAAAAAGAGAAATAAAAAAATAAACCTGCTAAAAACTTTTTAAATTTATCTTTTTTAGTCAATTCAGAGGAAAAAATAGAGATGCCAAGGTAATAAAATATCCAGAAGTTTTTAGATTAAAAAGAGTAATTTAAATTTAAAAAAGGGAGGGGGGAATGGGAGGAGAAATGGGGGGGAGGGGGTGTGTGGAGACTGTATCCTGCTCCCCAGGCCTGGCTGTAGCTGATATAAATTAACCAACAGTGGAAGTGTCTTGTTTCCAACTCCACACAAACAATGCCAGCATCTCTTCTGGAGTGGGTGGGTGTTGGGGGTCGAGAGAGGGTGTTGAGAAGTAAACTGGAATCCAAAGAGTTTACCCATCATTGGATTGGCATGAAAAACAGCAGAATTTAGAGTAAGGAATGAGAAAGTATGTTTACATATAAAATTAACCAAGTGAAACCTTCGTCAAGCAGTGTGAAATAATTCATAACTGAGAGAATGTTTAGTTGTCAGTAATCTTGAGAGTCTTTTTATTTTTAAAGACTGAGGCCTTAGCTCAAAAATGTTCAGCAATCAAGATATCGTATCACTTTTTATATATAATTTTGGCATAGGATAATCTGCTTGGTTTTAGACATGGCTTCTTAAGAACAAGAAGACTGAGAAAAATGTCTTTCTTGGGAAAATAGATGAGGGAAAAGAGTCAAGTTTATTTAAAAAAATACGTTAAGAGAATGAAAGTAAGGGCAACAACAACATCTGTGTTGTTTTCTGTTTCAGTTTTTGTCTGCTGTTTCTCCACGTCTCCCCTCTTCCTTGGAAGAAATCTGACAATCTTAATGGAGTGGAAAGCATAAAAAATTCACACAGCCTTATCACTACGTGGATTCAAAATACTTTTACTTTAATCACCTTTAAAAAGTTTCATAATACAGAATTTTCTAGAAGACAACTAATGTGTATAAGTAGCTTTGGTGTGTCAGGCTGTTATGCTGGGTGGTTTGTGTATTTTAAACCATTTAATCTTTATAGCAACCTCATGAAATGCTGATTATCCTTATTTTTTTAATGAGAAAGTTGAGCCTCATTTAGAAAGGGATGATATGACAACACACAATTATAAGAATTAGCCTGATGTAGCAAAGATGTTTTTGGTAGAAGATTTAAAAATGTGATAGGACTGGTACCTTCAAATTTGGAATTTCTTTTGGTTGATAGAATAATGAAAAGGCTTTGATTTGTTTTATTTAAAAACAAAATCGGTGGAAATACTTTTTCATATTCCATTGATACCACTGTTCAATGACACCCCAACCCCCAAATCAAAATATAGAAAAAATTATTAACTGACTAAAAGATTCCCCTTAGGTAATTTAAAGCATTTGTTTTTGGTTTTATATGTTTGAATCTGGTCAACTACAGGAATAAAAGGGCCAAGAAATTGTGGCATCAGAAGTGAAAACCAGAAGTTTTCAACTTGAAGTAACTTCCCTGGAAGGTCTTTTAGAAGTTGGGTATTATGAAGAGTCGGAGGGTATTTAACTTAGTTATGTAGTCAGGGTATGAGTACACTTGTGTTTTAAAATTTTTATTTTCCAAAGTAAATTATTTTAGTTAAAAATACCTCTACAGGGGAAGCTGGGATGGCTCAGCGGGTTGAGAGCTCTCTTTGCAGCTCCAGAGCCTGAGGATTGAATCCCGGCCCCAGCCCATTTGGACCCGTATGCTGAACTGGGCTGTGCCCCCAGTTCAGTTCTTGCCGGGGCCTATGCAGGAGGCTCCTGGCCCAGTTCCTGCCCTGCACAGCCCCGTGCCCACCTGTGGAGTGAAACTATATGGAAAACTAATGCTATCAACTGTGGAGACTGCTCTGGGCCCTCCCCCTTCTCTCTGTCTCTCTCTGCCTCTCTCTCTCTCTGTCAAAAACAATAAAATAAATCTTAAAAAAAAAAAAATACTTCTACAGCTTTTTAAATACCAAAAATTGGCCTTTATAAAATATCAATGGGAGTTACAGTGTGCATGTATGCTTTTTTAAGTATGTTTATATTATTCAACATTTAAGACTTATGACTAACAGTGTATCAAAGCTTATTGCTCAGTGATAATAACATAGTATTTAATCTAATTTGATATTACAACTATTACTCTGTTTTACTGAAAGAATTATGAATTGGAAACTGATGATTTTCATCTTCATATTTTTAACCCCTTTCAATACACACAATTCTTCTGTTATAATACTAAAAGAAATACGTCTCAATAATTTTTAACAGAAGACCTTTAAAAGTAGTAGTAGTGTGTGTGTGTGTGTTTTAATAGTTTAATATAAAGATAACTGAAAAATACTATCTATACCTATTTCAAATTATGGTGAAAAAAACTCATACTCATCACAGCTTAACTATAAAATATAGGTTCATTGAAAGCTATAAGAAAATGTTTATGACATTTTGCTTGGCCATTTTTTCTCTGTTTTGTAAAGATCAAGTATGCTAACATGCTTATTGCTTATGTATATGCTGAAAACGAATTAAACCCAACTCACCCCCTGTTGTGCATATTCTAAGAGTGAGAATTTCAAGTGTTTGATAGTCTGATACAGTTATCGATTTCTAGCTCCAAATGTGATAGGCATCCGTTTAGAAGAGTGAAAAAGAGGCCCTGCTTCCCTGCACATTGGTGTGTGCAGCAAGAAAAAACCCAAACCAGCATTCTTGCTATTCTCCCACCGAGCACTCCAAAGTACTTTGTACCCATTCTCGGGATATTTTGGAAGTCTAGTGAAGCTTCTTTCGTTTGTTTGTTTTCCTTATTCTAAAGAGTCCCAGCTTGTTATATACCAAATTGTTTCCAGAAATGCTTATTAGATGGATTGCTGTGAAAAGAAAGGGTAGTAAAGGCAAAGCAGAGAATATTGACAAATTTGTGGAAAAAAGGGATTTTTAAGAAGAGATATTCTGACCCTCACTAACTAGGGTAGTTCCAAAAGAATAATTATTTTTGATCAGAAAAGTGTCCCAACTGGATGGTGATAAAAACTGGAGTTTAGCCAAATCTTGTTTTTGTATGGTTTTGTCCTTGCTTTCCTGTTGATTGTATTGGGAGGGACCTTCAGTGGGACAGGATGAAGGTTAAGTTTAGCATTGCCTGACTTCAGTGATGTTATCTTTTCCAACCAAAGTGGCCTATGATAATGAGATTCTTCATCAGAAAAAAGAGTAATTCCTGATTTTTATCTACATCAGTTTTAAGAGGTGATGTGTATTTTGAAGATTGAGGTTGTGACTTTAAAAGGGTGAACTGCAGTATTTCAGGAAGTATGCTAATGTGATCATATAGCTGTTTTCATGAAGCAGAGATGATTTGGGAAAAGTATAGTAAGGAGGGTAAAGAAAGATAAGGAACCTACAGAAGAATACCTATTCTGTTTTTTGTTGTTTAAGGGAGAGGACTAGGGACTTTGTGTGTATTATCAGTTATCTGTGGATGTAAAGTTTAAAAAAAAAAAAAGACAGTTTCAGAGCGGTAATTTTGATGTCCATGTTGAGCACCCCTTATTAGGGGTGTTGAACTTCAAAATACACTCCAAGTAAGGAGTTGTTGGCTTTTATGTTAACTTGCAGTATGGTGTCAGGTGGATAGAGCTTCCAAACTGGGGGATAAGTTTCGGGACAAGGTCCTGTGGCAACGAGCTGTTTATAGTTTAGCACACTAACCCTTAACTCTTCCCCACTTGTTTTCCATTGCGATGGTAGTTGTGCCTCTGTGTGGATGTGTGTCCTCACTGCCCAAACCGAACTTTAGCCTCTCGGGAATGGAGGTTATTTTTCCCTATTTTCTCCACATCCCATAGTAACTAACCCCCCCGCCCCCATTGGCAATAAAAAATGGAGGTGATACACTTAAACTTTTCATGCAGACTGTTTCTGAGGGGAAAATAACCTTTCCTTTAAAAAGCCCCATATCTTTGAGACATTTAATTTTATTTGTACTACTTTACTTCCTTGTCCTTAATTTTAATCATACTTTAAAAAAAGGAATAAAAGTAAATATGTAAAGGATTTAAAATAAAGTTTAGTATAAAAAACTGTATCAGTTGTATTTTTTTCCCCTGTATTTTCTACTGAAATTCCTTAAAAGTTCCTTCTTTTTAACCCTCTTTAAATTGGACCCAAGGAAAAGCATCTAATAAACCTTCTTTTCTGGACCCCAGACCACAGAGTTGATAGACAAGTAATGATCGGAAATGGATGAATGGGATCACTCTCATGTTCTCTAAAACTTTTCCACACCTGCCCTTGCTCTGAAGGGATGATTGTGTTATGGTTGTCTGCTTTGAGTTGACCCGCTGTGTCTTGCTTATGCTTCTGAGTGGGTATACATTTTGCTTTTCTTTTCAGGGTTCACTCAGTATGTAATTATTGATATGAAGTGGTGATAAAGCCTGTGTGGGAAAGAAGGCCTTGCTTCCTGTCTTTGTTGGTGCTCGAGGGTTCCTAATCTCCTAAGCGTTTTGGGATGCAGATCTGTACATCACAGCTAGAGGGTGGGCGGTTTTTATGGTGAGGAAGAGGGGAAAAGATAGTATTGAAGCAATTCCTGCCTAGGTCTGCAAAGTGCAGATTGCATTTCTCTTTCAGTGGTGTTAGGTTTATGGCCCTGTTTTTGGAAAGTGCTATTAAGTGTTTGCAGACCTTTATCTTTTTCTGTTTTGTTGTAGCAGATGGAGTTGTCCTTTGGTGGTTTTGCTAGGTATGATAAACGTTGTACTAAAACTACTTGGTGGAAGTTTGATCTGGAAAGATTACTGTTTCTTTCAGTTTCCTGAAGAAAATGTAATCATAGCATTCACCCTGTTGAGCAAACAAACCCATCAGATCAACGATAATGTGTACTTTCATTGATGCTTATGATTTTCGTTTCTTTTTTTTTTTTTTTACAGAAGGTTTAGGAATAAAAACATGAAATTAAATTAGGTTTGTCTGAAATAACTTAAATGGTAGAAATAGTGAAAACCTTTTCCCTCAGCATACAGGGAGAGATGTCTGCACAATGAATTGTTGTTTCTATTTTATAAAAGAACAAAAGCAGAGAAGTTAAGCAGTTCTATTGTGGTCACAGAAAGCTTATTCAGGGGACACAGTGTTGAAGTTTTATATAGCATGTCTATTTCTTTTTGCTAAAAAGACTTCTTTGGGCATATTTCTAATATTCTAAGAGTTATTTCTCTCTTTGGCCATGACTTTCTTCCTTTAATTTTGATTAACTTGACTAGTAGTATTTTTAGATAACTGTGTACTTCTAATAGCTTTTATGCCAATCTGTGATTTATCTACACTGGAGTTGAAAGATGTTAGTCACCGCTTGAACTACTGTATTGAAATAAATGTTTGATAGATTGAATCCTCTTGACAAACATGTTACTAAAAAAACAGGTAGGAGGTCATAACCAAATTATCTGGCATTCCAAGATAGAGTTTTTTTGTTTTTGTGGTTTTTTTTTCTCTAGAGTGATTCCCATTCTAGATCATTGGACACAACTGGGAGTAAAGTAGCCTGAACTGAATTTGTGACATCACTTGCTAATTTTAGTGTCCTCACATTTCAGTTATTTGTAATCATATTTCTTACATTAATATAGGTAATTGAATATTGACTCATTTTTGGATCTAAAACTTACTCTTCTAGCTCCTTTATCTTACATGTTTTGACTTTTATGTATTCCTAGCTTTAATAGTTGGGAGCAACATAGTGAAGGATAGTAGGGGTGTCCACAGTCTCAGGCCCCTCTTTTTACTGGGGTGAACCCTCCTCAGAATACTAGGTAGTCTTGGTGGTGTCTCACTTAGGTCCCTGACTACGGTTATAACCCGTGTGGTGTAGGATACAAAAGAGTCTGGTTGGCGTGATTCTGGTAATACCTCCACAGTGATGTGGGCTGTGTACCTGCTAGAAGATTATTGACTCAGCCTCATGTTTTTCTTTTTACTGAGGATGTTAGGAAGCTCAGAGCTACATTTTGGCACCCAGTAGTAATCATTTTCCCCAGTCTTCTCTTTTTTCACATGGTTTCTATTCTCATAGTTTTATCTTAACACATATTTATTTAGTCCTTACTGTCTGCTAGGCACTGGAGAAACAATGGTGAACCCAAGAAACTGGCTTTCCTTCTTCTTAATGGTTTTATAGTCCACGTGTTTGTGTCTTATGAATTATCTCAAAATCCTTTTTTGGAGATAAGGATATGAATCATAAACATGGACTCGTAGGGGTATCAGGTTTTCTTACTACTCTTTTAAAAATCTTCCTCTGTCTTTCTTTTTGTGTTCTTTGCTCATTTTTCTTTATTTTTTAATGAAATGAAGACTCCTCATCTGTCATTTCTTCTTTTTAAAATATTTATTTATTTTTGGCAGAGAGAGAGAGAGAGAGAGAACTGAACTGGGGGAGCTCCCCAGTCCAGCACATGGGGCCGCACGGGCCGGGGCCGGGACTCGATCCTCAGTCCCCAGCGCTGCAAAGTGAGCTCTTAACCCACTAAGCCATCCCGGCTTCCCTGTCATTTCTTCTTAAAGCCTCTGTGTATTGTAATTGAAGACCATGCCTTAATATTTTAAAAATATTTTATTACATGTATACACATATACCGTATTTTCCGGCGTATAAGACGACCGGGCGTATAAGACGACCCCCTAATTTTACAGTTAAAACATAGGTTTAGGCCTATATTCGCTGTATAAGACTACAGCCTCGGAAGTGGGGGGTAGTCTTATACAGCGAATATAGGCCTAACCCTATGTTTTAACTGTAAAATTAGGGGGTCGTCTTATACGCCTGGTCGTCTTATTACGCCGGAAAGTACGGTACACACTTTAAAAAACAAATTGGAATTCTCTCTTGTAACTTATTTTTTTGTGTAATGTAAGTTCATATATCTTTTAATATACCATCAATTAATGCTTTTAAATGACTACAAAGTATTCTATAATATAGATCAAGCCTGTCCAACCTGTGGCCCATGGGCCACATGGAGCCAAAGATGACTTTGCATGCAGCCCTACACAAATTCATAAACTTTATTAAAACATTATGAAAATTATACACAGACCTTTTTTTTTTTTTTAGCTCACCAGCTACCGTTACTGTTAGTGTATTTTATGTGGGGCCCAAAACAGTTCTTCCATTGTGGCCCAGGGAAGCCAAAAGGTTAAACTTCTATTACAAAAAGTTTACTCTGAATATTCTCAAATATAGATCTTTCCATGTATGTTCAAATTTATCAGTAAGTGAAATTCTAAGAAATGGAATTGCTAGGTTAAAAAATTTGTGTATTAAATTGTGTATTAAAACTAGGTTAAAAACATTGTGTATTTTAAATTTTGGTAGATGTTGCCAATTTTTCACCAAAGTTTATACTGCCATCAACAATGTAAGAAAGTATTTATGCATACTGTTGTCTACCCTATCTTTACATTTCTTTGCTAATCTGATAGTTTAAAAATGTCATACTGTGATTTTGATTTTCTTAATATCCGTTTTTTACAAATTGAGTTCATTTGAGCATTTTAAGACTGTTTAGTGGCTATTTATTTATACTCATTTTTTTCAGTGATTGCTTCTTCCTGTCTTTTGGGCATATTTTTATAGGATTCATTCATTCAGCAGCTATTTGTTGAGGACTTAGAAGTGTTGGGCACTGTGTTAGTCATTGACCTTTTCTAATTGATATGTATGATTGCTAAATGCTCATTCATTTATTAACAAATATTTATTGACTATCTACCATATACTAAATACTTGTCTGGGCCTAGAAATACATCAAAGAGAAAACAGACACACTCCACACACCCATTCCTGCACTTAGGGAGATTATGTTTTAATGAGTGTGAATATGTATGGGGGAAAAGTATTTATTGCAAATTATTTCTGTCAATGTGTCCTTTCTTTATTCATTTTGTTAATAGTACTTTCTGAAATACAGTTTTGAATTTTTATGTACCGTATTTTGCTTTGTATAATATGCTCCCATGTATAATATGTACCCACATTTTGGGCCCAAACTTTCAGAGAAAAAGATCTTTTGTTATAATTTTTTAACTCAAATTTTTATTTGTTTACATTTCTTGTTTACATTCTTGGTTTTGTATTATAGAGGAATTTTAGCATTTATTTCTTAACACGTATAGTACAAGAAATTTTATGTGACAAGTAATTACAAAACACAAGAACAGATACAAGGTCAGAGAAGGGAGGTTAGCAGGGGAAAAGGGAGAGGGGCTGGTGGGGCCATGGATCATGACCCAGAGCCTGGCAGAAGAGGGATTGAGCTGGGAGCCTGGGAACAAGGCCTGAAACCCAGCCCCAGGCAGGTTGGAAGCTGAGAGCTGACAGGGTGGAGGTATGGCATGGAGGCGTGATGAGCTGATGAGATACATGACCCTGGATGAGTTGGGCCTGAGCCAAGGCAATTATTATATTCCAGGGTATTATTTTGCATATGGATATTGTTATTCTAGAGTTATACTTTTAACTCATAAGCATAAATCAAAATTAAAAACACTTATATAAGATACAGAATTAGTATAATGTGCATCCTTGTATTTTCCTCACAAATTTGGACAAAAAAAGTACACATCATACATGGCAAACCATGGTAGTTAAATTTGTCTTTCTCACTTTTTATGGCTTCTGAGTTTTATTTCCTGTTTAAAAGGGCCTTCCCGTCTCCAAGACTGTAAAAATATTTAAAATTTTACATTTTTCTTCTAGTTATTTTAAGGTTTCATGTCTTAAAACTTAAGTCTTTGATTTATTTGAAATTATGGTGAAGGGAATGAGGGTAGAGATCTACAGTATGACTTTTTATGAGAAGTATTGATTTCTATATATTAATTTCAACTCTACTTAGTTTTTAAATTTTCACATTGTTTCTAGTAGTTTTTCAGTGATTCTCTTGGGTTTCTTGGTTCTAAAAATGATAATTTTGCCTCTTATAAACTTCAGATATTTTATTTATTTCTTAACTAATTAACATAGATTAATACTTCCAGGACAGTTTTGAATAATAGTAGGGATCATAGGTGCACTTGTCATGTTCCTGACATTAATGAGAATGCTTTTATGGATGTGCTCTTAAATACAATGGTAACTTTTGGTTTGAGAGAGATTTAAAAAAGAAATTATGTTTAGGAAGTATCCCACTCTTATTTAAATGTGTCGTTTCATTATTTCCTAAACACATATTTATTATGTTTCTCGTATGGGTCAGACACGGAAAACTGAGCAATGGGAATAGACACAGGACCTGCCCTAGTTGAATTTATAATCTAGTTGTGGGGAGGTATTAATCTTATGATCATGAAAAGCGGTACAGTGTTTTTATTATTTTGATGCTGTAGGTATACATTTGCTATAGGAGTTTATAAATAGGGGGTTTTCTTGGGGGTCAGTAAAGTCTTGTTGGAAAAAGTAACCATTGATTTGTGACCTTCGAGAAGGGAATGAAGTTGGCGCAGGGGAAGAACAGAAGGGTGGCACATTTGGAGGGAAGTGTATATGGTGTTGGGTGAGGCCAAAGAGAGGGTAAGCTAGACTATGAAGACTCTTTTAATCCTGTTACCTTTATACTGAGAACCGTGGGAAGCCATTGAAAGTTTCAAGCGGGGGAGCAGCCTGATTGGATTTGGATTTGTAAAAGATCTCTGTAGCTACAGTGTAGAAATCGTTTTTGAGGCAGGAAGGGTGAAAGCTGAGAGAATAATTGGGAGGCTAGTGCAATGGGCCAGGCACAAGAGGATGGTAGCTTGAGTCATGGTTGTGGAGTTGAGAAAAGTGGTAACATGATTCTCTGGTTGTTTTCCTGAGAGTACCTGAGATTTAGGTGCTATAAGAAGTCAGCCTATACAGTTTACCAAGAGTAACTCAGGATGGCTTGAACCAGGTGGATGTGCAGCTTTTGGGATAAAAAATAGATTTCTGTTCTTTATTCTTCAATATCTCTTTCATCCAGCCAACATTTGTTGAGCAACTCCTGTGCTGGAGAGAGGGATGAATTGGCCCTCAAGATCACCATAATGTATGCAATGAGACAGGTGCATTTTCATAAAACAACAAACACGTTGTGCAAAATGTAACATAAACACACAGAATGAAGTTATTTATCCATTTGAGAGTATCTAATGATTGGCCATTTGGAATAGGTGAGGTATAAATTACATTTGAAAAGTTGGTACATAGAAGTTTGTCAAGGGAAGATGGGGAGGCCTATTTTCAGGCAAAGGGAATATAGCATGTGCAAGGACACAGAAACATGAAATAACACAGTGCTTTTGCTGAAAAGTGGCAATTTGATATTTCTGGATTTTGATGTTTTTGTTTGTAAATGGACAGGGAAGTGGCAAGAGCTGAGATGGGCCAGATTAGCAAGACACTCGCCATGAACTTTCTTCCAGAACCATTGTATTAAAAAATCATTTATATGGATTGGCGGGGGAGGTAAAAAGGGTAGCATGAGAAATTAAGCAAACAATGTATTTAGTTTTGAGAAGCCCATGATTCTATTTAAAACATGTCTTTTCACGTAGAGGGTATCAAGTTGGACTAAGTTTCAAGAAGGCAGATTTAGTTCTACCTTTAAAAAACACTATCTCCTTGCCTTACATTGTGTCATGTGTAAATGCTTGCAGATAGTAAAACTAAATAATGAAAATGTCTTCATCATTCCCTGGAGGCAGTCAGAACTTGGGCTCAATGATATGTAAGTGAGCCAAGAGGGCTCAGGTCCTCACCAAACTTATAATTTATTTCCAGGAAGAGACTTGAGATTTGTGGACAATTTTTATATAATAATTTTGATTGTGCTCAGTAATTGAATTGATATAGTACCTTATTTTTAAAAAGCCGAAAACCAAGTTTAAAATTAAAAACTTAAGTCTTAGATAAGACCATTTGGTACCAAAAAACGATTGTTAAAGTCCCTTAAAAAGAAAAATTAAGGTGGTTCAGTGGCAGTATTATCACTTTTCCTGAGCTATTTTCTCTTTCTGTCAACCATTTCTTCATTCCTTGAGGGAGATATTCAAGGATTGAAACTAATAGTGTGCGCTTCACTGAAAAGCTGGAAATATAATTTCACTTAACCATTCATGGTATAATAGTGTCCTTTAAATGTGATAAGAGAGTGCTTTTCTAATTCCAGGTGCGAATATTATGACCAGACATCTTAAGAAAGTGATATTTTTAGTTTACAGAAGTAAGTGAGACCTTTATCTAGGACTAAGAAGGAATTAACAGATACTTTCAGAATGCTATACAACTGAGGCATAGATAGAAGTAAAGCTTTAAAGGGATCAGATGGGTGGTAGTTAAGTAATAGCAGATGTTTCTTTTAAAACCTGCAAACCAGAGGTCTGTTCAGTACAGTGCTTGTTTTGGGCTGTGGGAAACCTTTATATTTGTGCTTTATGCTTCCGAAAGAATCATGAAGAAACTATTCAGATGATTTAGAAATTTGGGGAGCAGTATTTTTGCTTTGTACAGTAGATAGGTTTGCATAGGAAGGACATTCTGATTAAGTAATGGGGCAGCAGAGCAGTTACAGTATGAAAACACGTTGGGTGTATTGAAGAGTGTGCATGTGTTAGGAATCTGAAGACAGATTTGAGTTCCCTTGTTTCCTCTACCTGTTGTGTGCCTTTGGGTAAATTATTTGACTTCTCTGAGCCTATACTTTTCTGGGTGTAAATAAAAGTGGTGAGAGTATTTACTGAGTCTATCTGTGTTAATTATTGCAAGGCTTAAATAACATAATGTATAAGGTAAAAACTCTTATTGGTCTGTAAAAATATAACCATTAAGTCTCCCTGAGTGAGCACATTCTTTTTGTAATGCCATATATAAGGCCTTTGCTTTTTGTGAAAATCAACAAAAATTTCCATCTTTCCTTTTATTTTCTTACTACAAACCCTCACTTCAGGGCTGACCTTACTAGGATGTTCTAACGTAATCAGAGTGGAAAGAGATAAATTGCTATTTATATTTACATGGAAATGTTGTAACCCAAATCAGACTCCACTGTGCAAAACAAGATTTCCAGCTTTGGACAAGAGACAGTGTGACATGATGGAAAGATTATGGGTTTTTTTCCAGGCCTGAAGTTCAGGGTGCTTACTGGTTGTGTAGACTTGGTCAAGTTCACACATTTCCAGAAGCAAACCATAAAATCCTTGCCATAGGGAAAACTGTGCGGTGAACAGAAGTATTTTCAGTTTAATTTCTATTTAAAGTACTCCCCAGACTACATTTACAATCTAACGATTGTCTTAGGCCTAGTGGGGATTTCTAGCTGTCTTTAAGTCTCTACAATAAATTGGAGGCAGTGGAGTTCAGAGTTAAGTTTCTTTGCTGCATACTGACCACATGAACTTGAGCAAGTTATTTAACATCTCTGTCCCTCAGTTTCCTCTTCTGTAAAATGGACATCATAATGCCTATCTCAGGGTTGCCTTTAGAGATCTTTACTGATCCTGATCCATAGTATGAGCTCAGTAGTGTTAGTTACTCATATTAGTATTAACTTGGAATTATTAAAGAGAAAAGAGTGGAGTTCTCATTTAGCTGAGAAGAATTTGAGAACCTAGAAGATTCGTGTAAGGATGAATCCTAGTTACTGATTTTCTATCATACTTTGTATATAAAGGTTTGAGGGAAAAGGTTTTATCCAGTGTAGGGGAGAAAAAAAATCTTTTTCCTTCTACCCTTCTAGATTCTTCAGCTGGAGCCCTGTAAATGAGACTGACAGAAGATGGATTAACAAGGGAAAAGAACACAGGTTTATTTAGTATTGGTTTTATGTAACAGGCAGCCTTCATTAAGAAATGAAAACCCAAAGAAATGGTTAAACCTGACTGTTGTTATACTAAGTTTGATGAACAGTGTAAAGTGGTGGGAAAATGTGAAAGGACGGAAAGTGCACTAAGGGTAGTAAATGGTGGGAAACTTAGCAAGGCCTCTTTGGAGGTGAGGATGCTCCTTTCTCTGGGTATAGGGAGGACGGCTCTCACACGAGGGTCTCACGACCCGCTTCAGGGGAGAAGGGGCAGGTCAGGGAATCCTTCAGCTTAAAATATTCAGGATGTTCAGGTGCCATATTTTGGAATAGTGTGCTCTGAATCTGTTACCGCCATACAAATGAAAACAACTAAAATCTTAGGTTTCTCGTAATTAAAGTATAAGCATCTTAATAATTTCTAAATGTAATAGTATACTTTGTTTTGTTAATTTGAATTTATAAGTGGAAATATAACATGGTGATAAAAACATTTCATTAGATAAAACTACGTATTTTCAATATGACTTTATTTCCTAGTTTTGCCATTCTCGCATTTTAAAAAACGTCATTACTGTAGGATAGCTATGTGTTCTTACAAATGCAAGTGGATTCTAATTTGTATATATAATGTATTTATACTTTTACATACTTTAGTGAAATAATTTACTTACTGTTTTAATTTTAACCTGTGTAATTATTTTTTTAATTTTGATTCCTCAAAAGTTTAAAGATATATATATATTTTTTTGATAGAGAGAGAGACAGAGAGAAGGGGGAGGGCCCAGAGCAGCCTCCATAGTTGTACGTCATCAGGTTTTTGACATAGTTTCATTCCACACAGGTGGGCAGGGGGTGGTGGTGGTGGTGCAGGGTGGGAACTGGGCCAGGGGCTCCCACATTGGGAAGCACGCCCCAGCGGGAACCCAACTGGGGGCCCCCACATGGGAAGCACGCCTGAGTTTAGCATATGGGTTCGCACGGGCCTGGTCTGGGACTTGATTTTTGGACCTGTGGCTGCAAGGCGAGCGCCCAACCCAGAGCCATCCCAGCATCCCCTGGTTTTTAAAATTATTAAAAAAGAAGCACTTGAGAAATAATTCTTAATTTAATTTTAGGGGTTTAAGAAGCATATAGCAGTCTAGAAGCATATAGGTACTGTGCTTTTCCCCATTTGATCAAGAATAGGTTAAAACAATAAAAATAATTAGAGAATAGAACATCTTAAGCTTTTACAGTGTTGATTTCTCAGACATAATTGAGGAAATGTTAGTAATTTCCAGAAGCAAAATTACAGTATTATGAATTAGTAAATCATCTTAGGTAGTAACAAGGTGATTTTGTGGTATATTTAAAAATACTAATATTTTTTACATGTATTTAAAATACCATAGTGATAATATATATTTTATTACATAAATATAAAATACTATATATACTGATATAAAAATACTATATATTTTTTGACTTATCAAAATTTCTTGCCTTGTATTTATCCTAGACCTTCTTTTCTTATTTTCAGGTTCACTTAGAAAACAAACCAAACCCAACAAGCCAGTAGCACACTTACCCCCCCTTGTCTTCCAGGGCTTAAATTTGGCTTGTGCCTGGCCAGCTGTCTTTGGTCTTTCAACAGTGAATTATTTGTAAAGATCCTAAACATTCCTGTGCTGGAAACATTCCTTGGGGACTTGGGTGCAAATACCATTCTGTCACTCTGTAGTACCTGTTTTAGTTAAATTCATGTTGGTTTTTGTGTTGTTACATGATTCATAAACAAATATTTTCTTAAACCGTTTCACCCCTAAATTGTTGCACTCGGATCATAGAAATGGGTACTTTTGAAGTACAGCTAGTATTACTCATCTTGTTCTCTTAATCAGCTGTTTAAAATGTCTAATTTTATTTAAAATGACATCACTTGAATTACAGTGTTAGCCTGGTGTCGTTTCTGAGTTGTCGTTTGGAAGGGTTAGAAATAAACATCTTTGAACACTCATATCCCAAATCATCTTCACATTATTGGTTGTTTAAAATGAGTGATTAAAACAGAGAGAAACCTAACTGTGGGGTGGGGGGTGAAGAGTGTGCTTGCAGAGGAGAGAGGAAAATGGGGGCGGTGCATGGCTGGAAGGGGGTGTGGGGTGCAGGGGAATGTAGACCAGGCTGTGAGCCATCAACATGAACTTTATCTGATGAAATTGTTTTTATTTAAAAGTGGATATTAGTAAAAGTACTACTATGACATTTTCTATAATAATGCTTTTTTTTTGTTGTTCAGTATAACTTGTTATACCAGATTTTCCTTTCAGTCATTAAGGTTTAAATTTTATATTTCTGGTAGTAAAACCATCTCTGTCAGGTGTAGGAAGCTGCCACTTTTAACACCACTTGGTGTCTGATGAGAAGGTTTACTTTTGTAATTAATTTTCCTCTGAGCTCTTTGTGGAGAACAGTAGCCCACTGCAGAGAGGTTAGAATACTGTGGACTTTGGCTGTTCAGCTTTAATGATACAAGGGAATAGCAAAGCGAGAATAAATGAGGTACTTTTTGGTGAGCAAAAAATGTGAACTGACTGTCAGTGTGAGATTGGTTCTAGGAGCAGTTAGCCAGCAGTAATAGGGCACACTTGAGTAATTGAATTTGCATAACAAGGCGTGCTGAAGAGATCTGACAGGCACAGAGATCTGTCTGGCTGGAGAGCTCCAGATGGACGTGGCCACGCAGCAGCTGGGTGGCTCGTTGCTCAGCATGGACGGCACCGCCCAGACTGGCAGCTGGACCCTGGTGGCTGTGGGCTGGGGCAGGCCAGCTGGTGGCTTTTGACAGCCCACGGGCTGAAAGAGAGTCTTTTCATAATGGCCTGTCAGGGTCCCGGACCTGCAGAGACCAGCAGGAGAATGTCACGAGTCACCAGCCAGGTTGTTAAGATGAAGAGACTGTCCCAGGGAAGTAGAGGTGGTCACCATTGCAGCCACGAAGCTGCATACCACACAGAGTGAGTCCCTCCTTTTCAAAGGGGACAGGCCTTTTTTTTTTTTTTTTTTACCACCTTTGCTCTGGAGTGCAGTCATCACGGATTATGTTGTATTCTTAAACCAGGTCGGCCCTTTACTGAGAGCCTACGTTGGCTGTCATTTCAGATGTAAAATATTGCTTTTCATGTGTTTTCTCTCTTTTGCAACAAGGGCATATTTGGTGTTTTTTTTTTTTGGAGGGGGAAATTGGTGTTATTTAATAATTCATCTTGGATTTATTGCTCATAAGAGAAAAACAACATGTTTGAAGAATAAACTGCAGAGAAAATGAGTGAACTGGTATGAAGTCAGTTTGTTCAGGTTACCCTTTTTCCTACGACCAGGTGGACTGCATTTATGTGGAGGAATTATATATATAACCACCCGTCGTCTCCTCAGGTTAGAATAAACATGGAAGGAGGCCAACTCCGTGCTGGTTATTAATACAGTTTACATCTGTGTTCTTAAATGGAGAACTTTTGCCATCTTATAGCATTTCCACTCTAAAAAAAATATGTAACTAGACAATACAACTTTTTTTTAAGGGTGGGAAAACTCTACTTAGGAGCATTTTCCAGTAAAATGAGAAACTTGCTCTTAGAAGCCCCAAGTTCACTTAGTTTGAGTACCACCAAATTCTAGTGAAACAAAGTAATTCATACTGGAGTAACTTGGACTTTATGGCAGTAAAAAGAGTCCAAAGAATTCAGTTTTTAAACTTTAATTTGGCAAAGATACAAACAAACATCTGTTCTTAATCAAAGCGAAGGAAAATACATAGCTTCATAGACTATTGGGGATATAAATTATTTCAACCAATGCAGAGAACAGTTTGTGCACCAAAAGCTTAAAAATATATACATATATATACATAAATGTATATATATACACACACACACCCATATACATATTATATCTATACACACACATATACATATATAAATAATTTGGTAATTCTACTTCGAAGAATTTATCATTCCAAATTAAGAATGTATGTAAAGATTTAGCTATTAGAATTACTTTTAGCATTGTTAAGAACAGTGGTTCTTAATGTGCTATTCATGGGCCCCCAGGGGGGGGCCATGAGGTAAAAATTATTTTTCTAATAATACTAGTATTACTCACAGTACAAAAGTATTGGTGGGTGAAACTCCTGGCCCTTAGCATGAATCAAGACAGTGGCATTGTGTTCTTCACTGCCACACACATGTGGTTTCACTTAAGATTATCTTTGATGGAACAATAAAAGCTATTAATTTTATTAAATCTTGGTCTTTGCATGCATGTGTTTAATATTCTGTGTGATGAAGTGGAAGGTATGCATTAAACACTTCTGCTACAGTAGGTACAGTGGTTGTCTGGAGGAAAAGTACTTCTGTTACTGAGTTGCCAGCTGAACTATCTGCTTTTTTGTGGAAAACTGTTTTTATTTAAAAGAATGGCTGACAAGGCATTACATAGAAAAAGAACAAAATGAGCCTGTTAGTACAGTATTTGTTGCCAATGATTAGATATTTCAAGGAAAAATTAAGAGTGTTTGAAAATTTGTATATTTTATGAGCCTGACAGCATCCTAATGCTAAAAACTTTTATGAGTTTTGTGTTATTAAGAATGTGAATTTCTAATATTGTCCATTGGAAATTTCAGCCTGGCGAGAAAATCCAACTGCTTTATGTTAAACCAGAATTTAAGAGATTTGCAAAATTGTAGAACAGTGGTATCTTTCTCAGTAAATTTATTTTTTTAATTTGGAAAGTCTTATTATTTTTCATGAAAATATTACCATGTGGTTAGTTGGTTTATTATTTTTAAGTGAATAAATAAACGTTTTAAAATTTTCTGTTTTCATTTCTAATGTAGTAAACACTGATGTCATCTACATAAGCAAAATCTCTGGGGTGCTAAATAATACATATATTTTAAATTTATGTTTCTGTTGCAGTTGAGATATAATATTGTGTTGGTCATAATAAACATAATGATTAAACATTTATATAACTTATAAAGTGATCACCCTGATAAGCTAGTACCCATCAGACACCACACATAGTTATTACAGTAGTATTGACTATAAATATTTGAGACCAAGAGAGTTTTAGAAACTTTTTAAGAAGCTGTTTCAAAATAATGATGATTGGAAATAATCCATTGTCCATTAGGAGGGAATCAGGGATTAAATTAACATAATAGGAATAAAAATATTTGAAAATATTTTATAGTATTTTGCTAGGAAAGCAAGTTATAAAACAATACACGCAGTATGATTCCATTTTTGTAAATAAAAAATACATAATGCTTATTACAAATGTATTCTATACTACTAAGGTATTAAGCAGTTGTTTCTGGGAAAAGGAGATAAAAAGAAGTTTTAAAAAGTTGTAAGACAAAGAGGAAAAATGTAAGAGTGGTGTTTTCTCCCGATTCTTAAAGATTAATTAATTTTTTATTTTATTTTATTTTTTTATTTTTTTATTTATTTTTACAGAGATAGAGAGAAGGGGGGAGGGCCCCAGAGCAGTCTCCATAGTTGTACGTCATTAATTTTTCAATATAGTTTTATTCCACAGGTAGGCGCAGGGCAGGAACTGGGTCAGGGGCCTCTCGCATGGAACCCAGCAAGAACTGAACGGGGGCCACACCCCGGTTCAGCATATGGGTCTGCACGGTCTGGGGCCAGGATTCAATCCTCAGACCCTGAGGCTGCAAAGTGAGCACTCAACCCACTGAGCCATCCTGGCATCTCTGTTTCCTCCTGATTCTTAATGACACATCTTGTTGTTTTCTAGTTTTATGATGGACCAAGTTTATCTTGCCTGAATTTTCTTCTACATTTCAAAAATTAGGACAATAGAGTAGCTACCTCTCAGGCTTGTTGAAAGGATTAAGTGAAGTAATATACCTGGCATATAATAGTTGTTCATTATACACTTGACCCTTGAACAATATGGGTTTGAACTGTGTGAGTCCACTTATATGCAGATTTTTTTCAGTATATATATTGGAAAAATTTTTGGAGACTTTCTTACTATTGTGAAACAATGGTACAAGTTACACTAGGCCATAAAGCAGTCTATATTGCTTCTCTGTTATTCTCAACACATAATTGTTATACCTGTAAATAAATACTTTTGGGGCGAGGATGGGGGAGTGGGCACCGGATATATGGTGATAGAAGGGGAGCTGATTCTGGGTGGTGGCACATAGTACGATGCATGGGTGATGTGATGTGGACTTGTACATCCGGAAACTTATCTAATTGTTACCGATCAATGTCACCCCAATAAATTTAACAATAAAAAAAAATAATTAAAAAAAACCCCAAAAACTGGAAAAATAAATACTTCTTAACATTGTGTTTCCATTTTTGACATCTAGTACATACAACATCTACAGTGTTTTGTATTTAGTAATATAAAATGTATTTAGTAATACAACATCTAGGTTTTATAATATAAGACAGTATTAATGTAGGTACTGACATGAATTATTAATATCTTATAAACATGACTTAAACTTACAGTATCAATAAATATAATAAAGTACTGTAAGTGTATTTTCTCTTCCTTGTGATTTTCTTAATTTCTTTTCTCTACCTTATGTTACTATAGAATATAGTATATATTACATATAACATACAATATGTGTATGAACTGACTGTTTATATTCTTGGTAAGGCTTTTGGTCAACAGTGGGCTATTATTAAGTTTGGGGGAAGTTAGATGTTATTCTCAGATTTTCAGCTATGGGGTGGGGGGTGGGGGGTGGAGGGGAAGGTTGGCACCCCTAACCCCTGCGTTGTTTAAGGGTCAACTTTATTTACTTCCCTTTAACATGTGTCTCAGCTCTAAGATTCTGTATACTACCAGTGTATCTGTGACATTCAGTGCTAGTAAAGCTTCCCTTGAAGTCAAAATAAGTGTCCTTTGAAAAGAAGAGTGTATCATGTATATATCATCTGTGAAAAAGTTTTGTGGGATAATAGCTGTTATACAAAAGTTAAGTAGCATCATGCACATGTCTTTTGGTAAAGATGGGTAAGGGAAACTAATATTTAATGAGCTGCAATTATGTAATAAGTCCTCAGCCAGGTTCCTGTGTAAAATAGCTAGATGCTTTCTACACATTATCTCATTTAATCCTTACAACAGCTCTGTGAGGTAAGTAGATTTTACTGATACAGAAATGGTCAAACAGAGAGACTAAGGAACATGTCCTAGTTATTTGTGGACGTGGAGTGAATTCAAACCTAAGCCTGGCTGACTCGAGGTTTGTGCTTTTTACACATATAAAATACTACCTTTGATTAAAGAGAAGTGAAAACCATCAGAAGAACACAAGGAAGAGCTACTCTAGCTCCTCACTCTGGGAGGTGAGCTGGACGGAAGGATTCTGTGGTGGGAAAAGCCCGATTAAGGTTCATAAATTTCAAGATCTCTGGGACTTAAAGACTCATTCACAAATGTTCAGTTAAGTAAAAATAACCTATATAAAACAGTGCTTGTACATCATCATTCAGTTAAAGTACGTTATTGTACCTCCATGACCAAGCCAGAAGTTTGGGTTCCTGATAAAATTGGAGTGGGAGGGGTCACTGTAATTTCTTTCTTGAAAGTTGGGAGTCATGTGAGTTTTTTGGTTTTTTTTAAAATTTATTTTATTGATTTTTGACAGACAGAGAGAGACAGAGACAGAGAGAGACAGAGAGAAGGGGGAGGGCCCAGAGCAGTCTCCATAGTTGACAGCATTAGTTTTCCATATAGTTTTCACTCCACATGTGGGTACAGGGCTGCGCAGGGCAGGAACTGGGCCGGGAGTCTTCCACATGGGCCCAGGCAAGAACAGAACTGGGGGCACACCCCAGCTCAGCATGTGGGTCCACATGGGCCAGGGCCGGGATTCGATCCTCGGTCTCCAGGGCTTCAAAGCCAGCACCTAACCTGCTGAGCCATCCCAGCTTTCCCGAGTTTTGTTTTCATTTCCTTTCCATGGTACATGTTTATACATGATTATACATGATCAGCTGCCTTGATCCTCTTTCCCTCTGTTGAATTTGACCTCCCTCCCTGGTCAAATAGAACTGTTTATTTGTCCTGCACTCCTGCCCTGGGGTAGCTGAACATAGTTGGAGTAAATGGATGACCATATTGGCCAGGTTTCCCTTTCAAATTAATAATCACTAATTTTAAGTGAGCCCTTAAAACTGCTTGACAATTGTTCGTGTCCTTCGTTCATTCACCCTTTTCATCACCTAAACTATTATTTTGTACCTTTTCTCTTCAAATTTCTTGTACCTTTCCTCAGTGTCAGCTGATGACCATTCTTTGGACTTTCATGGAGAAAATAGGCACTAAAGAGCATACAGAGGATTCTACCAGCACATCTGCTAACCTACGTGCATTTATATGCTTATAACTATGCCTTCCCTGCTTTGGGGGGAGCTTGGGTATGTGAACCATCAGGGCTCTATCTAAAGCTAGCTTTTCCACTTTACTCTGATTCCTACTTTCCCCAAGTAAAGCACAGTCCTAAGAGTTGCTCTTAACATGCATTTGGGGTTAAGAACCGCTGCTCGAATGAGCTGCATGAGAGCAGATGCGTCCTGCCTCATTCACTGCTGTATTCTCAGTGCCTACATCAGTATTTAACACATGGCAGGCACCCAGGCTTGTATTGAATGGATGGATGAGTGAATGGATGAATGAATTTTTCTAGAAAGTCAAGATATAAATGACAGTAGAAGCTCTGAATGGCACTAACCAAACCTAGGAAATCATCTGTGTTTTGTAATCAGATTGGAACCTAAAATCTATTCACCAAAAAAGTTGTTTTAAAGAGTTTTCTACTAAATTCTTACATATTTGCTCATCTGAAAAATTTTCCTAGAAATTTTATATAGATAATTCTAGTTTCCTGGATTTTATTTTGGTTACTAGAGGGTGAGATTTTCCTGATTTCTGTGTGCTCAAGCTTTTCTTTTTGAATGGATTTTATTGGTGGCAGCTTCACAAATGAGTGGATCTATGCAAATCCAATGCTTCTTTTTACTCAACACTTCTGCCAGAAGACCTGGGTTCCAATGCCCATTCCATCACTTTTTCTCATCTACTAACAAGGCAGGGGATGGTGATTTTTATATTGAGCAATGTCTGTTATAGTCTTACTATAATTGGTTGCATTTCTGTCATTAAAATCAGGTGAGGAGTTTTTATTTTCTTGACACCTGTTTCATGAAAAGTCATAGGAAAAACAGCCACATATATTTTATTTTATTCTTACCTCCTTTCCCCCAAAGCCCAAATGTGGCTATTCAGAGAGATGCCTGTAGATTTTGAAACTGTACATGTGCAATATACCTGCAGTGTGGTTTTAGAATGGAAATAAGCATTCTGGATTTTCATGGCATGCAACTCAATAGTGTGGCATTGTGTTATAGAAACAGTGTGGTCCTACTTCTGGGTTTTCTTACTCATGTGATTCAAATAGTATTAGGGTAAACATAACTAGCTTTGCGTTTTTATTTGTAGAACAACCTTAAAATAGAACTTGGCTAGGTAATTTTTGTACTTAATGCTTTGGTAGATAACGCTAGAACAAACACCATTAGTGTGGTTCGTCATTTACTTAGGAAGCTATTACCAAGGCAAACTCAGAACTACTAGGGAAGAAAGCACTTAATGTAAACCTGATTTTAAAAGTGGAGATTTAGAGTGACTCAGCAATATAATAATGTAAATTAATGAAGAATACTTCAGTTTGTAGAAATTTGACTCAGATGTTTTAAGAACATGTTTGTGAATCAAGATTCAAATATTTCTCTTCATTGGCCTTTGGGTCAGAGTTTTTTCTTCTTTCCCTCCTGCTTTCTTGAAAGACCTAGTAAAAATAATTCACAAAATAGTTCTAAATAATAAGTATATAGAGATTTAATTTATATGTGGATCAGTGCTCTGCTATCTAATTATTTGTTGTTTCTAATTTATAGGTACCCCCTACCAAATACTTTATGTTTTTGGCCAAACCATTTACCCATACCTATCTACTTTCAGCATAAATCTCCTGATACAGTAACATTCTCCTATGTAAATAATTCCAGACTACTATCACACCCAAGAATTTTGAAATTAATTCATTGTCTTCTAATAAATAACCCATATTCAGATTTTTTCAACGTTTCCTCAAATAACTGGGCTTTTTTCTTTTTTTTGATTCAGTGTCTGATAAAGGCTCAGGCATTACACTTGGTTGTAATGTTTCTTCAGTCTTCTTTAATCTAGAGCAGTTCCCATACTCTTTCTTAACAAACATCTTTCTTGATATGGACATTTTTTGGAGTCTAGTTATGTTATGGAATTTTCCTCATTTTGGATTTGTGTGATTGTTTCCTTAATATTGGTTTCAGGTTGGATGGTTTTGGTTACCACACAGATCCTGATTAAAAAAAAACAAGTTGGCATAGAGAATCTTGACTTGTTTTGCCTATTTTCAGATCCTTTACTTAGAGTCCCAGCCTCTAAACCAGGTACAAAGAAGCAATGGTTGAATTCCTTTTTTGTAGATACTGAAAACCTAGCTTATTGTATAATGAAGAAAATTTGGTTCTGTTTTTAGTAAAAAATCAGCTGTCCAGTTTTTGATCTAACGATCATTTCTCAAACCTGATGATAGGATGTTTAATTACCTCATAGGAATCTTAAAATGGCAGCATTAAATCTCTTCTGAAATGCCAGGCTTTCAGGGTTATGTCCAGTAAAAAATGGTTCATTGTATACAACAGAAACAGGCTGAATTGCAGCTGGATATACTATAATTACACTGAGAAAACAAAATACTTCATATCAACACTCTTAATACCTACCGTACGCTCATGGGAAGAAATGTGACATTCCAAACAGTATTTTAAGATTCTTCTGATATTATCTCTGCTTATTTTTGAAACTCATGTATAAGAAATAGGAGTTTAACAGTGAACTTTGTAACCCAAATGATCTTACTCTAAACCCTAGTATGCTGAGAAAATAAGGCAAATATTTTAAATGACACATTGCACTTAGAAAATCACGTATTGTAGAAAGAAGATATAAATGATAGCATAAGTTCTGAAGAGCACGAAACAAACTTAGGAAATCATCTTTCTTTCCCTGTTTTGTAATCAAATTGGAAGCAAAAGCTTCCTTTGTTGTAACAAATGCTTATGTTTAAGTAATATCTTCAGGTCTAGCTTTTCAGAACCCTTACCAATTCTCTCACAAACATTTACATATTAAATTCTCTAGAAATACTGTTTATTTAAAGGTTTGGTATTTTATATTTTCATACTAAAGGATAGTAGATGTTAATAATAATGAGGAATAAGGTTTTTTGTTGTTGTTTTTTGAGGTCAGCAGTGTTTCGATTAATCAGGTTGACATTTCTTGCTGGTGGGTCATGAACTGTTGATAATAGCATTAAATGGTGATTTGGTTCTTGCAGAAGGTATAAATCATTATCCAGCTACTATATTAAATCATCACAGAAAACAACTGGCATCTCACACCCATGTGTTCTGTAAAAATAGTACATGAGGAGGTGGATTGCTTCTTTTGTTTACATGTTAAGTTTCTTGGTGGCTTAGTCACATTATGTAAAGAAGCTGCAGCATTTGAGAGAACCAGGATCAATGCTTTGACTGTTAAGGGGACGACGGGATGTATCATTAATTTAATGTCATTCCCAAAGTCTCCTCTTCATATGTGAGCCTTTCTGAAACCTTGTTTTAATGATTAGTATACCTGGGTTGCAAGGAATAAAAGCAAATACGTTTACATATTTGTAAGTTGGCTTTAATTTTAACTTAAAGTACTACTATAGGTATATGGATACTTTAAAAAATACGCATTCAATTTAAGGGAGAGATAATGCTTGGAAAATTCATTTATGTTCTATGGATTTCTTAAAAAGTGTCAATTGTTATGAAAAAAACCAAAAAACCTCTGAGAAAGATTTAAGAAATGAGCTAGGTTTGTTCGTTTGTTTGTTTGTTTTTTATAGTTGCTAATCAGTTGCCATTTAAGCTAAAACCTCAGTAATTGGATAGGCAGTGAATCTGAAATTACTAGTATCGGATTTTGAATTAAAATGTTTTCCAGCACATTCGTGTAGGTATAGGCAGTGTGTTATAGTAGCTTGACTTTCGTATTCATGTTGATTTAGTTTCTGATTGGGTAGTACAGAATGGATGTTTCCAAGCATTAATAAAATACTTTATACACCCAGCTCAGAATCATACAGATAACGTGCTCGGTCACAATTTGTTAATGAACATGTGATAACTTATGCAGAAGCAGGAGAGCTTTCTAGCACTTTGTATTTGTCGTACAGAATATGTTTAAGGATGGAAGATTAGGTAAAAGAAATATTTCTCTCTGTAGGGAAAAAGAATATTAACATTTTCAAAGTAACAAACTTATTTAGGATAAATAGATTCTTGTACCTGATGCTGACTCTTTAAGAGAAACAATATAGCATTAGAAAATTATGGGCCACTAGAGGTCACTGTTTAGTAATCAACTTTTAATGAACCAGAATAGTCAGAAAAGCCAATAAATTACAGTGTGGATTTTTCTAATTATGAATTCATATTTAATCATTCAATGACAAGTTAACTATGGCAGTGGTTCTATGTACTTTGCATATTTGGTTATGCTAATATATTATATTTCTCAGATGCTCTTTCTCCATCTTTGGAGTAGTACATTGCCAAAGGCATTGTTATCTACTCTTAATTAGTAATTATGAAATATAATTAACTTTGTTACCACCTCTACCCCTTTCTGGGACCAAAAGTTCTTTTGAAAATAAAGTTTCACTGTAAATGAACATCACATTTGTGTGGTTGCAAGGTTAATGGTTCTGATCCATTCCTCCCTCTTCCCCTTGTCTAAAGTCTTCCTGCTTCATTCTTGTTTCTTTTTCCCATCCCTGCTCTCTGCTCTTTCTCACTTGGTTTCTTTTCTCCCTCCTTCGAGTTCCTCTTCCACTTTAACATGAAGCTGCTGCTTTATTTTCTCAGTGACTCAATATTTCTCAAGTTCTCCAGCCTTAATTCAGTGATAGTAGAATGTGACTCTTACCACCTATCTCAAAGGAATCCTGGCCGAGCCAGGCAGCAAAGGAGGTTGTCCACATGCACACGTCGCCACCTCTGCTGTGAGCAGATGGCTCTCCTCAGCCTGTCTAGCCTGGAATCCAGGAAAAGGCAGATTTCCCTACACATGTGATGCAAACTTGTTTTCTCCCTTAAAGGCTAGGCCGGTTGCTCAGGGGAGGTCTTCGAATCATAGGTTAAAAACTGAACACGTGCACGTGTTTCCTTTTCTTAAAAACAGCCCTGCGCATTCTGCTCAGAAAGCAGGTGCATCATCAGCACATTGCTGCTTAGACTTCCTGTGCATCTTACTGCCGTTACTACCCCTGCTGCTAGGCTGCTGCGGTGTGCTTATATCCACTCACTGCTCGGAGGTTTGCTTCCGTCTGTACGAGGCCACAGCTCATACCTTGTTCACCTGAGCCAGCCCAGCCTGCCCAGCGGCCATTGAGGCCCTCGCACTCTGGATCCCACTTGCTTTTCTGCTCTTGTTTCTTATACAATGCTCTCCACAGGCCTTAACCTCTAGCCAAATTGGACCGTTCACTATTTCTCAAATGTGTACTTCCTCTGCTCAGGTCTCTGGTTCTTGTTTAGTTTTCTTATACTGCGATTTTTAACCTCTTTCTCATTGTGTATCTGTCCAACTCTTAAGGCCAACGTAGATGCCCCCTCCTGTGGTATCCTCCTCAGGTACAGGTGACCCTGTGAACAACCATTACACACAGGGCACTTACCCCCCCACTTCACATGGTAATGGCTGTGTACCTGTGTTCTCTCTTCAGCTACATTGCAAATAAATGTAAAAGTGCTAACATTCCCAACAAAAATTCTACTTGATAGGGTGTCTGGCTTTGTAGTCTTATTCTGGGAAAATTAATTTTATAATGCTAAGGTTTGTGATATTGGGGAAGGGAGTGGGATGGATATTCTTTTAACGGTAAATCTTTTACATAAAACATAGGCCTTGGTCCATTAAAATGAATTCTGCCTGAACACACGAGGAATAATAGTCAACTTGCCCTTCTTGAATATCTGCTTTGCAATATCACTGGAAGTGCAAACATTTCTTTATTAAATCTCCTAAGTGAGAGGAAAATGTATTTTATACTTTGAAATGTTGTTCCTCACATTCGCAGAGCTCTATTTGGAAGAAATTGAGAGTTTAGTTAAAAAAATCCCTTTGTTTGTAATAGTTACAAATTTCTTGTTTTCATAAAAATAAAAGGAAATGAGGGTATGTGTATTATAAACTTGGACTATATTAGCTCTTTTTTCGTTATTATTTCCAGTGGCTGGATGCTGTCTGTGGATTTCATATTATTAGAGGAAGAAGTGTACATTGCCACTGGAGGAGCAATCACAAGTGTCACATGCCTGGACCTATATATGCACTTTATTATGGTAGAATCTAAATTGCAGGGCTTTTGTTTGTTTATAAATTAAACCTGTAGAGCTGCCTGTTTGAATTGGGAACTTACTTTCCCTTGGAAACAATTTCTAATGTATTTAAGTCCCTGTTTTCAACCTCAAATATATTCAACATAGAATATTCCTATTATAATACTGTTAGTATCATGTTTCTGCGGAAAATGATTTCAGAGCTTCAGCCAGGATTAGAGCCCTTCCTACCCTTTGAGAAAATCCACCTACTGCTTTGTTTTCCTTGTGTTGAGTTGTGGGATCTGAACTTTCTGAGGGAGATTAACCCACTCTTCCAGAATTTCAACTATCTCATCTCTGTAGAATTATCCTAATTCTCTGTTTTCATCATAGACATTTCTCCTTTCTAGGCCTGCATTTTTATATCTGTTGGACCCCTGTTGTTGAACTAATTTTCTATAAAATCAGTTCTTCCTTGTGGCTCCCTAATTATACAGTTTCAAACTTCTAATCTTTTATTTCAAACTCTGTGGGCAGCACTGTCCAATAGGAGTAAAATGTAAGCCACATAGGTACCAGAATTTAACATTTTCTAGTAGCCACATTAAAAAAAGTAATAAGAAACACAGGTAAGCATAATTTTAATAATATGTTTTATTTAACCTAGTATATCTAAAATATCATTTATACATGTAATCAGTATAAAAATTATTGAGATATTTTTATTCCTTTAAAAATAATAACTGTTTGAAATCTGATGTGTATTTTATACCTAAAGAACAGTTCAGTTTGAACTATCTTAATTGCCCAGTAGTCACATGTGGCTGGTAGCTACTGTACAGATAGTACACAGCCTTATAGAGTCTGCCTCTGCATTTCTCTCTCATCAGCAGGTAACATTGTGACTTTTCATTGTCTGCCCAAGTTCCTTCAATGCTTGCATGGACATTTGCAGGTTTTCCTCCTTCCCTTTCTCCTCTATTCCTATTGTTAGGATTCTGTATACATATAATTATATATACATACATAGACTATTTCAGTTACTGTGCTAGAATAAGTCATAATCCTTGTTCTTAAGGAGCTCATATTCTAGTGAGATGGGCATGTAACAAGACTGCTTAACGGTGCAGATTGGTAATTGTCACAACAGAGGTATAAACAAGTTCAGTGATAAATTGATGCCATAGTTGGGTGATTTGCATTTATCAGATCTGATTTTTTAGGCCAGTTGCTTTCCTGAACTGATAGGTGTTTACCATGTTTTGTGGAGTTGGTTGAGGACATTCCAAGAAATTGAAATAGTTTTCGAGGTTTGGAATGGGGAAAGGGCTTGGTGCATTTGAAAATTTAAGTGAGAGCCAGTATATTTGGAGTTTTAATATTCCAAGGTCATTTGCTTACTATTCTGAACAGATCCCATACTTTTATACTTTTATATATTTGCTTTTGCAGTTCATTCACCTGGAATTTCTCTCTTGCCCCAAGTCATTCCCTGCCAGCATATCGTAATCTTCATAATCTTTCATGGCCCATATTGGACCTTATTGTTTTAGTGAAGGATCTTCTACTCTCTTCCTAGTTTCATTCCAGAGAAGAATGTGATGCTTACCTCCTTTGAATTTTGAACATTTAAACTTTTTATGTCAATTAATTTTCTTTGTATTTTATAGTGCAGCACCTCTTGTCTGGATCACAAAACTTAATTTAAGCAAGAATCGGGTCTTATTTTTATATATCCTGTAGAGACAAGAGTAGGCTCCTTGCATATAGAAGATATTCAGTAAATATTTGGTTGGTATATAGTAAATATTTCTAATGAGATGTATAAAAAAAATAAAAGGACAAAATTAAAGTGATCTAGAGGTTTCAAGTACTTAATGTTTCCTTTTAGATTCGTTTCATGGGAAGTACTTATAAGCTTGATTGACTACTATAATATGTAGTTGGATGAAATTTCTTGATTTCACTTGTAAAATTAGATGTCATAAAACCAACATTTTGTTGTAAATTTTTAGTGTAATACAGGTTCTAATGATAAAGATGAAACCTGTTTTATTACCAGAAAAGAGTTAAGGATATCCTGGTATAAAAATAACGTGGAAATCAATCTTCCCTTGACATTTAAGGACCCATTTTGTTGCTTCACATAGGCATCGCCTGGTTCTGGCAGTATGGTGCATTGGGTTTGTTAAAATACGCTGCTGTCATAAAGCATCCACATGCTAGATAAATTACAAAAAGCATACTTAAAAATGCATATCAGAATCTTCAAAAAATAAGGGAAATCCTTCATGACCAAATAATTAAACAGTAACCTGAAATCAGAGTGATAAACCCAGAAGCTCTGGCGGCCCTGGGGGCAAATGTTAATTTCAGGAGCCAGGGGCTTTAGGGATTAATATTTATGGGTGAAAAATCATGGGGGTAATGAGAAACTAGGCCTTGTACTCACACAAAGTGAGAAATAAGACCTTTGCCTCCCACTGCTCCCCCCCTCAGATGCGAGACTACTTAAGAGTCCTTGCTCACCCTTAGGGAAAAGGGTGGCCTGTTGGTGATCTGCCTGCTGGTAAAGGAAACTAATTAGGAAGCCTGTCTGTCTATGCTGGTTATAGGTTAGGAAATAAAATAGTCTCCCCTGAATGTTTGTAACAGTTGAGCTGATCTCATGGATAGAGTTCAAATTTAAACAACTCACCCAACTGGGACTATGCCCAACCAGTAAATTTAAGGGCTTCTGAGTTGGTAGGTTTGATTAGGCCTGTAACCTACAGAAAGAATAAAGATCTTCTCTGGAAAAAAATCATCCTCAATCCAGGAGTCTCGGAATTCATAGCTATTAAGCACAGTAAATATGAGCTCACCAAAAACAAAACAAAACAAAACAAAAAACCCCAGACACATAAGAGGACAAGTCTCTAGAGCAAGAGTCTATAGGAACAAATTTAATCCCTGAGAACTACAGATACTGAACTTCCCAAAACAAAACATAAAATGACTATATATATGTGTGTGTATATACATATATATTTAAATATAAATAAAATTTAAATATATATATATATAGTATAAATATACATATATATATATAACATTTAAAGAAATAAAAGATGGAATTGAATATAAATGCACAAGGAACAAGAGGCTATCATAAAGGACCAAGCAGATTGGGAGAGGGAAAATCATTGAAATTTAAAAGTCAATGATAACTTAAATGGCATATGGAAGCCGAAGAGAGAATTAGGAATTACGAAGAGAGATCTGAAGAAATAACCTAGTGTAGTACCGAAAAACTTGGAAGTGCAAACATGAAAGAAAAGGTTAGGAGACACAGATACATGGCTAGAGGGAAAAAGTCAAACATTCATCTGATTGGAGTTCAGGTGGAATCGGGGAAAATGGACAACATGATAATTTCAAAAAGCTAGAAAGAAAGGACTAGACTCACCCCCTCATCAGCATTAGTAAAGTATAATTTGTGTACGCCAAAATTCACCCATTTTACGTTTAGAGATCGATGAGTTTGGATAATCACATATCGTTATATAATCATCATAACAAATGTAGAATATTTGCATCTCCCCGAAGAGTTCCCTCATGCCCCTTTGTTAGTCACTCCCTTCCCACAACCCCAGGTGATCACTGATTTGCTTTCTATTACTATAATCTTGTGTATTCTAGAATATCATGCAACAGTATCATATAGGTATTCATGTAGAGTTCATACAATATGTAGTCTTCCATGTGAATTGTAGACTTCTTAAAAAGCAATGGAAGCTAGAAGACAGTGGAACAATATTATCAAATTACTGACAGATGACTTGTCAACTTAGAATTTTCATCCAGAAACTTCTGTTGAGGAATGAGGGCTAGGCTCCATTCTGGTTGAGATTGGAGTAGAAAACTCTGCCCTTTATCTCCTGCTGAGTGTAACAAACACCTGTGACAGAATGAGTGGAGCAACCATCTGAGAACTCTGAAAAGTAAATGGTAGCAAGTACATTGGAGGAGGAAACTAGAACCTGAAGTACAGGAGCTCTGCCCACAAACCTCCTGAAGGCTCATCC